>JAWDGP010001852.1:315000-441154 GCA_033675545.1 Elysia crispata
CAGCCCATTTCTCATGAGGAGAATTTTGTACAACCGATACTGACTATAGCAAAGGGCACAAAACATCTATAAGCTGAATATGTCTGAAGACTGTGGCCATCTGTTGTCATTATTTCTCTTAATTTGACATTTCCGCTGAAGTTTGCTTATAATCTGTTGATGGAAAGTGTTGACATGTTTGGCAACGTTACGAACATACATATACAACAGTTGTTGTTTTTTTTTAACGAATTTAATCAGAAATTAATCTTGAACCAATGATTGTGCGGAACCCGTGCTATCTGCCAGCTGCCCACAACGCTTTTTTTTTAATTCATTCTTGACAGATATAAATTCGCGTATCATATTTATTTTAAATCTTAACGGAAGACAAACACAGTTATTGGAAAAGATTAAGTACTACTGCTTTTTGCAGCTGTTTATATTGTCTATAAATGCTTGAGGCAGTTCGCTTTTGTATTACTATAAGTGATATTTTTCAAATCTCGAGAATCTAAGCTAGTGTAAAATTCTTCTCCCTGCTGCTTTTTCAATTCTTTTTAACTACTTTTCTTAGTACAAATTTATTTCTGAACAAAAAATCTCATAAAGACGGCTAGGATCATTATTATGTCGTCCATAATGGTCAAGATCTACTGGTATAAAGATACTAAAATGTTTGTATTGCTCACAAACAGAAAGTAATATAAACAGATTGAATATTGGTTTGTTTTTTGTTGTTGTTTTTTTACATTGTCAAATATACTGGTCTGTCAAAGACAGGCAGACTTCATCATAAGAGAGACAAGACCAGACAGACGCTTAGACACTTTATACGAGAAACACGCTTCATCAGACAGACATGATGAACGATTAAGACAGACTTTTTTGTACGTGGCATAAGATTTATAAATATTTATCGACACAGACTTTGCGATTTTTTTGGGCAGTGAGACAATTTTTAACGGATAGGATATTCTTTGGCAAACAGACAAAGGCTAAATAAACATGCATCCTTTTTTTTTTTTTTTCAATCTTTAAACTTTTTGGCTCGAGATGTCAATATTCAGAAACATCGTTGGCAGAGAGAGAGAGAGAGAGAGAGAGAGAGAGAGAGAGAGAGAGAGACAGACAGACAGACAGACAGACAGACAGACAGACAGACAGAAAGAGACAGACATACAGACAGAAAGAGAGAGAGGGGAGAGAAAGAGAAAGGGATATATATATATATATATATATATATAGAGAGAGAGAGAGAGAGAGAGAGAGAGAGAGTGGAATGGTTGAAAGTGCACTAACATAAGCATAGAAGTTTTATTTTTGGCGGCGAAATGAGGTTGAAGAAAAATGTCATTTGCACGTACATGAATTTATAGTGCAGTGAGCGTTTAATAGCATCTATTGTTTTTTTTTTTGCTTGTTATTTTTAAAAAAGGAGGATTTGGTTGGTTGGTTGGGTTTTTTTTTTTTTTTGGTTTTTTTTTGGGGGGGTTTTGTTTGTGCGTGGTGTTCGTTTTGTTAATGTTTTGTTTTGTTGGTTTGTTTGTTTTTATTTTTCGTTTGTTTTTGGTTTTTTTTCGTTTACAAAATCTGCCCACTTTCTTATTTCTGTTCAATCGAGAAGGCGTAACGCTGATTTTTCCCCTTTTCTCCGACCACTAAATTACGAGAGATTCACAACCCAGGCAAAATTCTAATTATCTTACTCCGAGTACAATCCGATTACTGTGTAATGAGCACTCACTTATCCAGTTATTTATAGAATCGATTCTATTAAAACTTTAAAACATTTTGAAGTGGCTTTCAAAGGACGTCAGATACCTGCTTTTCATCTTCGTTAACCTGGTGGGAAAATTGACTTGCGGGGGGGAAAAAACCCCACAGAATGTAGCAGTATGCCAAAAATTTTCCCTCAGTAAAAATGCGATTTGGGTTTCTTTTTTCCTCGTGAAAAATGGTCGGCCTGGGAGAAACTTTAAAAGAGCCGAATCTACGATGCAATTAATTTTTTTCTTTACCTCGGTTTTCTGAACTAAAATTGTAGATAACCTTGAATAAAATTACGCGCGCCGTGCAAGATACGATGGAAATTATTCATCTGAGTTAGAAACCATTAAAATTTTCAGTGGAACATAATGATCACATACATTTTATAAAAATGAAAAATAGAACTATGCACTAATGAGATGGTTAGTTTTAGGATAAAGTTGGATCAGAACCAATGTCAATGTACTTACATCGGTAGAAAAAAAAAAAAGAGGGTGAGGGGAGAAACAGAAAGGGAGACAGAGAAAAAACAGAAAGATAAGAAGCTTCGAAGACATACTGAGAAAGAGAGAGAGACAGACAGACAGACAGATAGACAGAGACAGAAAGAGGGAGGGACAGCTGTGACTAACTCACAGTCCTGGATATGACCTACAGTCATTCAGCGTCTATAACTGGGTTGATGCGCAAAATATACTACCTGACGTCACTTTCCAATGACGCGGCGGGATAAGACTCTTCTGTGCCTTGCAGAAAGATCGTTTGGTCTCGCCCAAATACAAATCCTGACCGACATGCCTCAACTAGCGACTATAACTTTTTATAGCGCTTCCCTATTCCAGGGGCTGCAATGTCCAGCGCAGGTTGCCCGCAATAAACTGTCTGGTCAAGCTGTGTGCGTCAGCATGTCCACTTGGAGGTTTAACCGCCATAAACTCATCGGCATGATTATTATAGACTGATGCTACCTTTTGGGCTACCGGCCGCATCAGTTTAGGAAGATACTTTTAAATTACAAATGGGAAAGAAGAGTTTACAAATATCAAAGTGCCAACATTAGAACAGAATATTTGAAACAGAGAAGGCGGTCAAACCCAAAAAAAAAAGATAGAGGCAGGTGCAGACGAAGCTAGACCCACCGAGCTATAATTCATACGAGTGACCGGTAAAGACAGATCGAAAACAAAAAAGAAAAAGCGATTGTAAACCTAGATCTAACACGAGAGCGACATATCATCAAAGTCATTCCGCAGTTGCCCCAGACTTGTTTTGATGGTAGAAAGATTTTTTGTACTTATTGCAAAAAAATTAAAAGCTGTGGCTGCCTATTGCTAGAACACTGAACGATATATATTTTTTCAATGTGTAAAATAATTATCTAGAAAATTATTCCAAGCGCAACATTCTTTGTCAAGAAAAAAAAAACAGTATTTACCTTTTTTTTTTTCTCAAAACATCCAAAATAGAAACGATTTAAGCACGTGTGGAATGAGCGTTACGAAATAGGACAGAAGACGTTGACACATAAAAGGACAACCGGTATGGTCGGAGTTAGAACATGAAGATTGTGTTCTTGGGTGCTCAAGTTACACACACTATGCATCGGCCATACCCGTTCCGATATTAGAATTATAACATGCACCAATGAAAAGCCAACGTCTGCAGCCGAGCAGGCGCCATCAATACCGCTGGAAGAGCTTTCCCGCCTGCTGCTTTCTGCATATCTCATCATTTTGATGACGCGTAAACCAAATTCGTTGTTTAAAAGGGGAAGGAAAATAAACGAACAATAAAAGGAGTTTAAAAAAAAAACAACCCAGTACCAATCACATTATCGTTCACTTGTCTTATTTACTTATATTTGAAGAAATAAAAAAAGAGAGAGGATGGAGAATAAAGATAAACAGATGGATAGATAAATGGAAAGGTATCTTTATAGAGATAGAAAGAGAGAGAGAGAGAGAGAGGGGGGGGGGGGAGAGAGACGAGAAAGAGAAAGGGGAGGGGGGGAACAAAACTATATAATCAAAAGTTCAAGGGAAAAACAAGATAATATTTAGTCATACACGAGCACAAAGCATACACAATCCCCTTGATCGCTGCACCATGGACCACATCGTGCCATATTGGCAGAAGCACAAGCAGAGCAACAACTAGCTGTGAACGTGTTGATGGATAATGCAAAGATCTGCTTGATATTAAGTCCTCGATAAAAAGTTGGGCTTTGACAAAATCGATCGAAATTGTATAATTCATGCGCAGCGGCATCGTGTCTAATATACTATGAATTTTTTTCCCATTCGCAGGTTCGTGCATGCGCTGGCACAAATATGGCTCTAAGTACTTTTTATAAGAATAAAAACAATTAAAAAAAGAATGCTAATAAAATAATGTTATAACAACAACAACAACAACAGCGACGATAACAACAATAGTAAAGATGGCATTAGCAGCATTCATAATGATACACCTGTTCGAGTGTTTCTCAGACAGACAGACGAGAGAGAGAGAGAGAGAGAGAGAGAGAGAGAGAGAGAGAGAGAGAGAGAGAGAGAGAGAGAGAGAGAGAGAGAGAGAGAGATTCTCAGACAGACAGACGAGAGAGAGAGAGAGAGAGAGAGAGAGAGAGAGAGAGAGAGAGAGAGAAAGGGGGGGGGGAGGGAAAGAGAGACATAAAGGCAGAAAAAAACATTACTTGCGCTTTACAGGTTCCAAAATGTCAAAATATGGAAGAGATACACCGACAGTGTTTTTAGAGGGACTCCTTTTGTCATCTATAAATACGGCTAAAGGTTAAAGAGAAGGGAAGGCTCGCTAACAGCGTCGTTTGCTCTTACTTTACTGACAGATTCAAGAAATTACTACAGCACGGATTTTAAAGCCCTTGGCATTTCCCCAACAAAATTCAAACCCTCTCGTAACTGAAGCAGGGTTTTTTTAGTACTTTTAAGACTGAGATTGGAAGGAAAAAAAAAGTGCGGTCTAACCTTGCTGCGAGCAAGTGGGTCAGAATATAATAAAGTATTTATTATAAGTTATTAGAATCCTTCTAGAAGCAAACTTATACGGTAGTAAGAGAGGGTACAGATTTCAAGGTGAGAGGGTCATTTGATGAGAGAGAGAGAGATTTGGATATACACAGAGAGTAAGAACAGGGAGGGAGAGAAATAACAGAAATTAGAGAGAGAGAGAGAGAGAGAGAGAGAGAGAGAGAGAGAGAGAGAGATATGGACATTCACAGAGAGTAAGAAGAGGGAGGGAGAGAAATAACAGAAATTAGAGAGAGAGAGAGAGAGAGAGAGAGAGAGAGAGAGAGAGAGAGAGAGAGAGAGAGAGAGAGAGTTTAGTGGTGTTTCGACTCATCGTTATCGATTGACGCAGTAATCTTTGAGGCAGATGACAGATTTTTTTTAATCACTATTGTTATTTTAAGTG
The DNA here is from genome assembly GCA_033675545.1 of Elysia crispata. Classification (NCBI taxonomy): domain Eukaryota; kingdom Metazoa; phylum Mollusca; class Gastropoda; family Plakobranchidae; genus Elysia; species Elysia crispata. Next base: position 320,185 of record JAWDGP010001852.1, read on the forward strand.
GGCTGCAAGAGACCATCTCATTCCTGTATAGTACTAGAAGGAGGACAAGGGGGGAAAAAGTACATCCAAACTAATTTCGATTTTCTTTGTTCTTCCAATGACCGAAAAAAAAAAAATCAGCGATTGATATGTGAAGTTAGATACCTTTCATCTTGTGGAAGAAGATAACGTAATTATTCAAGGTTGGCTGGCTCGTTCCTGTTTAGTGCTAAATTTGGGGTGGGGGGGGGAAGAAAGAACGATATCCAAACTAACTTCGATTATCTTTGTTCAAAAAATCAGCGATTGATCTAGCCATTTTTAAAGTTGAGATAGCATTCATTTTGTGGAAGAAGATAATGGGTATTTTTTTTTTCAAGTGGGCTGCAAGATACAGCACGTATCTCGTCCCTGTACAATACAGGTATGAGGCCGAGGGGGGACAGGACAGGAAGAAGGACATCCGAACTAACTTCGATTACCTATGTTATTGCAATGCTCAAGTTCAGCCACTTATCTAGCCCTCTTGCGAAGTTGGATAGTATTATTCTGCGGGGGAAAGATGGTCGTGAGGACAGCGGCATATGCCCCAAACCTTTTCAAAACAGATTTTCCCGAAATAAAGCAGGGGTTAAAATTAAATACCAAAAGTCATGTAGGTATCATAGTTATCCGTTCCGAAATAACGTTCTTGGGGAAAGTCGCAAAAATGTAATATGACGTAGAACATCGTTAAAATAAAATATTAGGTAGTTGTCGTTGTTTTGCTGTTGTTTCCAATCCTTAAATGATATGAGGTTAAGGATATAAATTGGCTACCTTATTAATGTATATAAGATTCAATTTATCATGGCGGGTGATTTGAGTTATTTTTTTTTTCAATTTAATCAGTAAACTAGGCAATAAAGACATTTATTAGAATTACCAAAATAACTACAAAAATAAATAAATAAAATTGTACCCTTTTGAACGGGACTTCAGGGAAATTTTGAGAGGTTATGGCTTTGTTCATTTTGTAATATCTTGCACCTTATGGAAAGATCTTGCCCCGAAATTCAAAGTTCATAAAGAGGCGATCGAACCACTCAGGTATGAATCAGAACTAAAAAATTTTTTTTAAAATCAAAGTGCAAAATAATGAAATGCCAGTTGTTGTTGTTTTTTTGTTTGCTTGTTGTTTTTTTTAATCTCTGGCTGAGTCAACTGGTGATGGGGTCGGATCACACCTAAACAGGCCAGTGTCTGTTCTTGCCGCTTCAACATCAAGCATATATTGTCATTCTTAAAATAGATTTTAAAAAATCACAATCTTGATCTTAATACCTTATAAGAAGCTAATCGATGAATGAATTTAAATTAGGTTTCGAGTTCATGGTCGTAACAGTAAAGGCTTAAATTGATGATAGAAGTAATAGTGCTGCCTTACAACTGAAAGTTCGACAACCTTGGTACCCCATTGCCGCCATGTTATGCTTTATGTGCATAGGCAACGATTCACGCATTAAAAGTGAACGTGCTTGAGTAACGAATCCCTATCTGAGGCGTGACGGACTCACGTCCCTATCTGTAGCGTGACGGACTCACGTCCCTATCTGTAGCGTCACGGACTCACTCCCTAACTGTGGCGTGGCGGACTCACGTCACTATCTGTGGCGTCACGGACTCACGTCCCTCTGAGGCGTGACGGACTCACGTCCCTATCTGATGCATCACGGACTCACGTCCCTTTTGTGGCGTCACGGACTCACGTCCCTATCTGATGCATCACGGACTCACGTCCCTTTTGTGGCGTCACGGACTCACGTCCCTCTGAGGCGTGACGGACTCGCGTCCCTATCTGATGCATCATGGACTCACGTCACTACCTGTGGCGTGACGGACTCACGTCCCTTTTGTGGCGTCACGGACTCACGTCCCTCAGGCGTGACAGACTCACGTCCCTGTCTGTGGCGTGACGGACTCACGTCCCTATCTGAGGCGTCACGGACTCACGTCCCTATCTGAGGCGTCACGGACTCACGTCCCTATCTGAGGCGTCACGGACTCACGTCCCTATCTGTGGCGTGACAGACTCACGTCCCTGTCTGTGGCGTGACGGACTCACGCCTCTATCTGAGGCGTCACACCCCTATCTTTGGCGTCACGGACTCACGTCACTATCTGTGGCGTGACATGTTCACGTCTCTATCCGTGACGTGACATACTCACGTCTCTATCTGTGGCGTGACAGACTCACGTCCCTATCTGAGGCGTCATGGAAAACCGCCGACACATTATCGGAAAATGCGGTGCACGTAAAAATCAAACAAAGAGCTAGAGCCAATGTAGAAGTCAAAACGCCAGTGGCAAACATCGTGCAAAGAAATCGTTGCTCTCTTGATACAACATAACAACATGCTAGATTCCCAATAAGTCCTTAAAATGCATTGCAGATTATAATTATTGCGAGCCTTCACCTTATTGTTTCGTAGTATGCAAAGGATCAATGTCATGAAGTATAACCATTATCTGAAGGGTACCTCTAAGATGCCAATTTTTCGCTTAGTGCGGAAAAGTTCTTCAAAAAAAAAAAAAAAAAATAGAGGGAAAGAAATAAAAGGTATAAAAGAGCATTTGATAGACACTCCAAATTGGCATATCGCCCGTCATGCGACGAAACTGCTGCCAAGCAGTTGGGAGCAATAAACAAGAACATGGAGACATTACAAAATATTCTTAAGGAATTCTTTTTTTAAAATTGATGTTTACGACCCATTTCTTGTCTTAAATACAGAAACGAGCACTTACCATCTTTTGGTCTTTTTTTAATTGGCACTTACATTGCTGTATTAATAAAAATCGCGGTAGCGCCTAGCTTTAATGATTTTCATGCGCTCATAAGACCGCTATATGACCGCCTGTATGCATGAGGGGAGGATCTTAATTTTCCTAATTTCATCAGTATTGAAGTTAAGATTTTATGATCAACTCTCACATTATGCTACGTTTAACAACAATGCATCCGTGACCAGGGCCCTGTGTCTTCTGTTACCCACGTTCTAGATCTGCTTTGTCAGTGGTATCCTTAGAGAGCAAAAGCTCGCCAAACTTAACGCTTGAGACGGATGACGAGTTTTATAGAAATTTTATGTCGCATCCACAGCTGGACCACTCCGGATCATGATTCGAATTCAGGGCCTACCTTTACTTAGTGCGAAGGACGCACGTTTCGAAAACCGAAGCCCCTCGCTTAGTTTTATGTAAAGATATCTCATCAAAAGTTCCCAAAACACCGCGAAAACTTATTACAGACCAGTCAGATCGGTTTAAAAAAAAAAAAAGAAGAAAGTTTTCGCAAAACAGTGCATCACTGTTTTTCGTTTTCTTTTTATAAGAAACAGGAAGGGAAGGGAAAAAATTTCGAGATCTAGTTCATTAATAAGAAAAACTTGTTAACTGGTACACAAAAAGTTCAATTAGTAATGCCGTGAACAGAAATGAGGGAAAAAAAAACAACTGACGCCAGCATAGAAAACAATTATGTAATAATGCAATAATAATAATTTCAGTCAATTATAACATCTTGAGAAGTATGCCCTGTAACTGGTCAATCTCAGAGGATTGTGGGGGGAAAGGCTCCAGACACAGGCAGACACTGAGGTGATGACTGACTAGAAACCCGACAGATGGTTATGACAATCGCCAGACACGAGGCAATCCCTAGGAGCATGCTACACGCACACCGCATACCCTACTTGTCACCACCGAAAAAACAATTTTAGCTTGACGACAACCGAAAAGAGCATGGTGTGTATGAACACAATACAGTCTATTAGAGCATCTTGAGAACTGTTTTCTACAGTTGGTCAATCTCAGACGAACGCGAGACGAAAAAAAAATTGCTTTTTGCATGGTTATTATAGTTTCAGGACAACCAAAGAAGCATGGTTATGGTACGCGTAAACATAACTCCGTCTATTATAACATCTTGAGAACCGTCCACTGCAGCTGGTCAATTTCAGATGATCGTGGGAAAAGGCTCTAGATTCTGGCAGTCGCTGGGGTGAAGACTGACATCAGATCCTAGTCGGGTTCACCTCTATGAACAGATGTTCGTGACAATGGCCAGATTCGAAGAGGGGGATGGGGGGTGTGCTCCATATGGAACATTGCTACAACTAGTACAAGCACAAAGAATATTTCGATAGAGACAAAAAAAATTGAAAGGTCATTATGCTTTGACCACGAGCGAAGCGATAAGATACAAATTGGTCCTTTCGTAATACCAGGTGTAGATCCAGAGCAAGATTGGCATAACTGTATTTGGGAAAACATTACTTTGTAATATTAATTTAGAGAATCTCTACTTTGAGAGCCAAAGAGAAAGATACGATTTTTTCAAACTTTAAAAAAAAAATGGTGATCGATGCTGGGTTTCTTGCACTTTTGCAACAAATTTTAAGCAAATCATCCACCCCCTACCCTCCAGTTTGGGAGGAAAAACAATTTTGCTTTATACAATTGAGAGAGTTTGAGATTCAAGACTCAGATGGCTAAAACTACCGAGAAACAAGTTGAAAAAAAAAGATTTACACTATGCAACCCACGAAATCGCCAAGACTTGAAAAGACGAGAATGTTAAAAGAAAAAAAAGAAAAAGAAAAACCCCGAGATACGCGTAAGGCACAGCCATGCATAAGGACGCCCACCCTCGGGTAATTAGGGCATCAACCTTGGTAAATAAAATTATGATTTTATGATTAAACCGGTTTCATAACCATATCGCCAATAACACGTGTTTGAGGGAGCCCCCTTTTATCCAGGCTATAATTATTCTCCTTTTCTAAGGGGCTAAGGATAAACAATGACATCATAAACCCTCCTGCATGCCACCAGTTTAAACAAAATTGTTGGGTCGTGTATCATTTTTTTTTTCATCAATTTTTGGCTTCGTCTCTTAACTCACAGGTGGTACGTGCGGGAAAGAAAGATAAAAAATAAAGGTGTGAGTGGGAGTTCTATTATATACTAGTCCAGCTTTTTTTTTCTTCTTTTTTTTTAAACTAAAATCTACGTGCACGGGCGGGCTGGAATTTCGGATGATACCCGGACGATGCCTTTTTGGCAAGAGATTCGCGGTAAAGAATGAGACCGTGTAGATATATACATGCATGTCTCTATCAACGAGAGAATCATTTTGCTGATAACTCCTTTGATTAGAGGGCTACAAGAAATTGCAGTATGGAGATTCGTATGAAAAAAAAGGATGTAAACGTATTTAAAGCATGCCATTACACGTGGTTTTTTTTAATTAAAAAAAAATAATGGTCTTATATAACAATGAAAAAGAAAAAAAAAGAAAAACGTACGTGATAAAATAAGAACAAAACGTGGCTCCATTTTGTTAAGAAATCATTATCTAAACCAGATATTAAAAAAAACAAAACCTAAAAGGGCAAGTTTTTAAAGACAAATATGACACGGAGACTAAAGAGAAAAATAGAGAATATCGTAGTTTTTAGTAGTTAACCCACCTCACTTTATCTCTCTCTTTTTCTCTCTATCCCTCTCCCCCCTTCTCTCTCTCTCTCTCTCTCTCTCTCTCTCTCTCTCTCTCTCTCTCTCTCTCTCTCTCTCTCTCTCTCTCTCTCTCTCTCTCTCTCTCTCTCTCTCTCTCTTTTGATTTCGTCCTCTGCCTCTCCCAAAGTTTTGAATCCAAAAAAAAAAAAAACGTAAGTACAGAACACATAATCAATTTTTGTTTTTAATTCGAATTTAGCTTTGAATCATTTCCAGCTTAGTTTTTGGACGCAAATAAAAAAGCCATTTTTTCTCAATTACATTCTTTTCTCGTTTTTCCCTACGCTCTTATAGTTTTTTTTTCCTTCAATAACACGTGTACCCATAAAATACTGAAAGCACAATAAATACAAATCGAGTGTGTCTCTGTGCAAGCGAGTTTTTTTTTTTTTTTCAAGCTACGAAGACCATAGCATTCCCAGGATCTCCTATTCTTTCATTTCAGGTAATCAGGCTACATATTTTCAAGTCATTCACGAGATTTTAAAGTATTCTAATATCTAAGCGGGAGTTTCATTTTACCGAAAGCTAATCTGCATTGGATTCGATTAGCTGCTTGCAGTCCATGGCATCTAAATGGCAAAATTCGGGCTCAGCATTTGAAACGAAAATCAACGAACTTGACACCTTATTTTCTACATGCCATAAACTTCTCTTCGGGACGACCTCTTCAACAGAACAACTTTATGTAAAGTCTTGAGTCTGCAGCTTGCGGAGGAACCGTCTCTTTATCTACTCATCAAAATTCTTTAAAATATAAGAATACGGCCACGCCTCCGGCACAAGCATTACGTTCTTCTTGAAGTAAGAATCGTTTACTTGTTTTGTAAGAATCCCAATCTATTAAAGACACATGTGTAGACTAAACACTGCATTTTATTCTTCAGAACCCCGTGTTTTGGGGGAGGGGGCGGGTTCTCTCTCTCACACACACACACACACAATGTGATGTGTCATAAACGCGCACAGTAATTATAGCTCTAGCAGATTTTTAAAGATATGGTTATAGAACACTCAAAGCCGGACTGCATGCTAATCCCCTGAGAAAAAAAAAGATAACCTAAAACTTCCTCTCTTTCCCGTCCGGTCCAGATCTGCTGCACCCGAGCTGGTTTCAAAATATATAAAACTTTGCTCAACAGCCATTCTCACGCATGGTTGGATGGGCGAGTGTGTGTGTGTGTGTGGGGGGGGAAGAGTTTTGAGACACTGCTTCACCGCTTAGTGTCAGATTGAACAGAGCTATGAGTATCAATTCAGAATCAGAGCATATTTTTCATCCTTTAATCTTATCTCTACAGATTCCTTTCCAAAAACGACTATGAGAATAAGACTAGAAACTGCACCAGTCACAGTGAAGCGCCCATCATCCAGTTTTTGGTGGGTTTTTTTTTTTTTTTTTTTTCATGTTCAGCGTAGCATTTAATGAGCTCAACGTTCATGGTGGGCTGGGCTTATAAACCGTTTCGTTCAATCGATCGATCAACGTGGCATTATCTATTTAAAAAAATGACAATCCTGCCTATTTTTAAAATTAATATCAACACCCGAAGATCAACGTGATCTCGTACATATTACGTATGTACACTTTTTAATGATTGTCCTGCGAGCTAGTACGGTATTGTGGCATAGATCCCTCCTGTTTTTGTTGTTAGGAAAACTTGAGCAACCCAGACAGGGGTGTGCTATCTGGCTAGCGATCTGCTTGGAGAAGATCTGAGACCACTCAGCACCGCCTGAAAGCTGGACATGGTCAATCTGACCATGCAAAAAAAAAAAAACATGACATGCTTGGATGAGCAGGCGCGATTGCGGCGCTGACCAATCACCAAAAAGTGACCAAGACAGTCGAATTCCGAAATCAGAGCGAGTGAAAAACTTATTATGCATACAAGGAGAAAAAGGTGTTGATGTCCCATGTGAAATCATAACTTTGTCATTATGCTTTTGAGAAGAAATGCTAATTTTCAAAGAGATCATCTGTTGGATTCCATCTCAAACGGTGACAGTTAAAGTTTTTTTTTTCATAAGCTGATTATCTTAATGCTAGCCACTACAAAAACATTATTGATACCACCCTTCCCCTCCTCCTCTAAAAATAAAAATAATAAAAACAACAATAATAATAAAAATAATAATAATAATAATAATTTATTATTAATCGGAAACAAAAACCATTTCACATTGAGATTATTAATCATTTTCTCTCTGTTCCCTTTTCTAACAACAGCAGCAACAACAGCAAAAACAAAAAGTTCCATGGACGCTGTTTTGGGTCAGTAATATGCTGACGGAAAATCCTACTGGTTTGTTGGGTCACAGACGGCTTTTGTGTTGACTCTTAAAGACGCAAATCCGTATGTGTTAATAGCCCTAAATAAGAGGGTTTTTTTTTTTTTTTAATTCTTTCAAAAATTACATAGATCACCCAGCCATTGAGTTGCAAAAAAATCTTTGGATTTTATTTTCAGACAAAGCAGGACGGTAAGGGCGATGGTCTTCTATTAGCTCCTGCCGCAATTTACGCTCGACTGCACCGTTTTATTAGGACCCCCAAATTGCTGCGCTTTTGAACTCCCTTAACCTCCAAACCTAACGTCTCCAGTGTTTATAAATCCAGGAGTATTACGCGGCGGTTTAGTTTACATTCGCAATGGAAGAGGAATAACATAGACAACACTGGACTCAGAAAGTGTGACCCTATGCCATAATGCTTCCAATGTGAAGTTGTGCCTATCTCACCCAAACCCCCTTCTTCTCTCTCTTTTATTTTCTCCGCTCTCTCTTCGTCTTGGCATAATATTTCATTTCCTTGTCGCGCATTTCTTGCTCACATTATAAACGCATAAAAAAATTTCTTACATAACATTTCTATAACATTGTGATATCCCTGGTGTTCAGTTGTTTATGCGCCGCAAGTACCTGGCAGTCACTAGGAGATGGTCGTATCACTACCCTTATTTATTTAGAGATGGTGGTTCTTAAATAAGCCGAATGTCCCGAATGTATTTGTCGACGTCTCATTCCTGAGTATTGAGAGATTTTTTTTTTGTTTTTGTTACTTGGTGTTTGATATAACCTTTCCACAAAACCTTTTTTTTTACATATATCCCAACAAGCGCACATGATACGTGCCTAAGGATGGCGCGGGATTACTCAATGCATTAAATATCATACAGTCATAATACCCAGTTTGTTATCACCTTCTTTTGAGATGTAAATTTTAAAGACCCGGACAATATGGCGTCATCGATGCGACCTAAACCCTCTCCATAATCCCATACCGAAATCGTAGATTCGTAGAACGGTACCAAAAGTACACAATGCGCCTTTACAGGCTATGGCCGCGTTGATGAAGAAGAAGAAGAAGAAGAAGAAGAAGAAGAAGAAGAAGAAGAAGAAGAAGAAGAAGAAGAAGAAGAAGAAGAAGAAGAAGAAGAAGAAGAAGAAGAAGAAGAAGAAGAAGAAGAAGAAGGAGGAGGAGGAGGAGGAGGAGGAGGCATAACACGACTTTAATAATAGAGGTGAAAGCAGAAGAGGATACAAATCTATTGTTATCTGTTGGTCAAGCCATTTACTAGAGAAGCCTTCGTTCCAGCTAACATACTGAAGGTTTGCTTGTGGAAATGCCTTGAGGGCAGCAAGGCGAATAAATCATTCGGAAATGTCGTGGGACATTCCAAGAGGACGGGATATTGTAAACACCAGCACAGTGACAGGGCGAGGGTTGGCTCGAAGCTTACCTGAAGGACGTACGCTTACAATAATTTTTACAACAGTACACAAGTTAATCAATTCTGTCCTTTTTTTCCACACCACCAGTATGAAAGACCGGATTTTTAGAAACAAGAGCGGTTAACTCGTTACTTTTTAAGAAGGCCTTACCGAGTGATCTCGCAATATAAACAAGGCAGCTTATATATATGACCACATTCGAGCGTCGTGCATTCTTTCCTTCTTCTTTCCTTACGACAGTCCATAAGATTCGGGTCAAGGATGTTTACCTTACGAGAGAGACCCGGTACATTCCACACACACATACCGCAGCGGCTTCACTTATGATAAGACGGCATTGACGAGCGAAATCAAGGAAAGGAATCTACCGTTTCGTTCTCTTGAAATTAGTAGAAATCGGCTGTCAAGAATTATACAAGGCAATGAAAATTCCTGGCAGCTTCTAAATCTATCGATAGTGATTTTTCAGGTATTAATTCAGCGCTTTCGGTGGCCATAAGTAGAACAGTTATTTCAAATTAGTCAGCTACTTTACGAACCCCAAACCCACCAAAAAAAAAAAAAGACAAATTTCTTAATGTAGTCTTGGTTTTAAAAAAAAAAATGTAGCTCAACATTGCTATTGGGAACTTTTCTATTTGTCATCTTTTCTAAAGATTTTTTCCCATGTTTATTTTTCTTTAATAGCGGCGGATGGTCGAGATGTAAGTGTATTACACCGATGGAGACACACTTATTATCCGACATCACCAACAAACTTGTATAGAGGAGGTGGACCGGCAGCGATCTGCAAGTCCTTCTTTGAATTTATTTAATCTAACATCTTACACATACACACACACACACATATCCTAAACCGATCGGACTAGAGAAGAATAAAATCGTAGGCAGATGATGTCTCCCTGCCACCGGTCTTCGTGTCTCGACCCTGGGATACCATTCATTGGCGAAGCTGACTTTTCGCTTTTCCGACAACCATTCTCTCCCCGCTGAGCAGCCCTGTCAAATACTTCAGCACTAACAAAGAGTACGTATACTATACACCGGTTTGTCTTGCCCAGAAAACGATGCAAAAAATTTCTCAGTACAGTGGGGAGGTAACAATTTGACTTGACGTCGCGAGCACATTTCTGAAGGATTGATCACAATTTGAAGTCTCACAAGCTAGATCACTGGCGTCGAATTCGACTAATAACAGTAATAGGTCATATGCGCATCCGCCAACTTGGATCTTTATGCATTTTTCGTTAGTTTATTTAGCTGTAAATGTTTTTTGTTCTTCTTTTCTCTCTTTTTCATTTGTGGTAAATTGGTTCTTAACATTTTTTTTAAATACGTATATATTCATTTTCACGTTCATTTTAAGTTAGTGGCGCTACTTTTCGTCTACATTAAAAATAAATTCAAATAAAAATTCTGACTTCCTTTAACTTCGCAACACACCATGAACATCCTTTTTCAAATACAGATTGAGATTCCCAATAAGAACCTGTTCAAATTTAAGACATAAGTTCCAGTTCTAAGAATTTCTGTTTTAAAGAAATACGAAACAGAAACAAAAAACAAAGAAAAAATGACTGTTAGTCAACATTAGCTGTCAGTTATAAATCTTTTAAAACGTTGGTGCTATGCACTAAACAGATCCACAATGAAAATGACAAAGCAAAACAACTCAAACATCATTAATGTTGACGAAAGGAATGAATGGTGAAATACAAACCACAGGAGACTAACATTGAATTGAGAGATCCATTAGGATTACTGCGATTAAAAACCATAACAAGTCGAGCATTATTTAGAAATGAAAGAAATGATCTTTGACTCAGGCTAGATCAAATTTGTGACTTGAAACAATCCAGTTCCGATTTGTATACAAAATTTTATTCCTAATATGATCTGCATGCAGATAAAGCAAAGATTGATTCAAATTATCAGCAAATTTTAATAAAAATCCATTGAAGTTTAAACCAGAGGAATTTTATTCTAATATTTCAATTTTTTTTTTTTCAAATGGGCTGAAATTTAATTTTCCAATGTATTTCCAACAATAGCAAAGGTCTGATACTTGTGATTTTCCTCCTTAAAATTTCAAAGCGTTACATTTGTAAAAATTCAGCTTTGATGAAACTCAAAATATGACAATTCAAATTTCAATGAAAAAATTGCTCGAAAAAAAAATACAGTTGCAATCTCGGAAAAGAACTTTTAAACGTTGATCTAACTATTATAGTTTTTCCTTAAATTCCTACGTCCTGATCTGATCTTGGGTGTCCCAAAACTTGTTAGTATGCATTTATAACTTTTACAATAAACGTGTATCAATTAAGCTATTTGACACATATAGATGTAGGACCGAACTCGTGTAACACTAGATCTATGTGAGCCACCATTAAATTCGCGGTAAACAGATTAATTTTTAAGAGGGGAATTGTCAATGAAAAGGAAAAAAAATCTTGTAATCTATTTCGGGGAAAAAAGACTTAGATCTTGTCTCTGTTAATTTCACTATCAAACCAAAGCATTAAAAGCTAAATATGATTAAATCTATTTACCAAATAAAGGTGTACAATCCTTGGATGCTGATTGCATTGCGCTAAATTGACTTAACCACCTAAAAAGACTATCTTTATTGCTCTAGAACCTTGATCGGGCATAGTCAAGATCTATTAACCTATTCTGATTAAGATTATGTATAACCCTAAACAAGATTGACATTTAGATCTAGATTTCTAGAAGAGTAGAAAAGACCGATGTGAACTAATTTATGCTTTACATACGTTTGCTTACCTTGTAAAATGGCTAGAAGCGACACTATCGTCGCAACAGCATTCATCTTGGAAAAGGCACTTTCATACTCCGATTGAATGACACACGAAAGATTTAGATCCAAGGTCTAGATTCTGGGTAATCTTGATAAAGAAAGGAAATGTTGGTCTCTAAAGGCTTGTCTATAAAGTAAACTAAAATCTATCTCGATTAGACTATAAATTTGAAGCGACTGATTGAACTCCTTCGGCTTTCGACAGTATACTTGTAGTGTACTACAATCAATGGCTCAAGGTAGGAGGAGACTTCCAATGAATAGCAAAAAACAGTATCTGCAGCTCAGACTAACAGCATTCTGTTAAAGCTCCAGTCTAAGGCTATGCATGAATAAAAGTTATAGATAGGTTAAAGACATAGTGTGAAGACCATAGGTGAAGGAATACTAGGCCTAACTGGACGAAGAAGTTGAGTGTTGAGAGTTATCATTCCTGTTATATTGAGAAGGAGAACTCTTTTGGAATGTAAGAGTGTAGTTTGTTTGGTTTTTTTTAATGCAACTTTCGGCCTAATTCATTTCTCATCCCCTTTTTTATTCTACAAGTAAAATACACTTGTTTTTGACGCAGACAGGAAAGCTTTAATCCGGGATTATGATTTTCTATTTGCAATGGTCAGTGGGTTACATACATACACTTAAAGAAAAAACAAGACCTCTGGGTGGAGGAAAACGAGGCGATTACATAGATCTAGTTACATAGATACTAAGTTTTGTGAGAAGACGAGCAGGCTTTAGAGATCTTTAACTTTGATAATTTATCGAATATTTGTTGGGTTGTGACTTTCCTAAGAAACTTACTAAGTCTCAGCATCAGACGCACTTAAATATTTGATACGTTATTACAAATTTAACAAAGGAAAGATATATGAGATAGTTTTGGCTGTTTAAAAGTAAAATTCACAATACAATTTTACTTTAACATTACATCCAAATTGGCATACTTTTTTCCACAGCGCCCGGCAAAAACAAAGTAAAATTTTCTGATTGACTTGGCCTCTAGGTTAAAATAAAAAAAATATAATTTTTAGATCTAATGTAGACAACATCTATAAAATTAAAAATTAAAATCACCAAATTCAATGCTGTAGATCTAGATGTTAAGGTCTCTAGATTCTAGATCGATATCTTTATCAAAGTTTATGGCACATTACATATCAACATACCCAACGTATTCTACTACTACTATGAGAGCAGTGTTTTCCATATTAGTATACCTAGATCTAGATTTTTAGAACTCTCAAATCAGATAGATCAAGGGTAATACTGCTGTGCTGCGGTCCCAGTTCTATGTTGACAGAGCGGCCATGGTGGATACAATAAACTGACCAGATTTTCATTGCATATTAAATGAAGGCACTGATATAATCACATTATTATCTTTCAATATTATCTTCCATAGAGGCATTTCCGAACAAAATGTTGAACTTGTTTTGGTTTTTTTTAATAAGCAGTAACAATCAAGCCATTTGTGGCGGGATTTGTTTACATCCAACCGGGACCGCTACTCTGGGTATTACCAGATCTAGATCTACATGTAATTCTTGGTAAATTTGCAGATATCGGCCCAACTCATGTTAGGCTTCACAATTAAATGTTTCTCAACGAATTTGAAACTTGCAGTTTATTGGAAATTTAGAACAACATAAAAATGCTAATATCTTGAAAAGTATTTGCAACAAATAAAACCTTCATATTTGTGTTCAGTATATCAAATTCATTAAGAAAAATACAATTTTTAAGCCTAAAGTGAGTTGGTCAATGAATGCAATAATACCAATTCTTTTTATAGAACAAATGGAAAGAATGAAGGGGTGCACTTGAAGACTCTAAATCTCGGTCACAATCAAGATGGCATTTAACTTATTTTACATTGCCTCTGGTCTGAGGCTAAGCGAGTCATAGAATCGGGAGGCGAGTTCAACTTCTAAGTTTAAGAGAGCTCTCAGTTATATACATACGTGCATAGATTAATCATAATAGTTATTGGAGAGCCACAGAGCCCAAGGCTAGTATTGTAGTAAAGAGCTTTGTAACGTAAATATATTTCCTTCCAATTCGCATGGAGGTGCAACAAATTTAAATTGCGGAATTTTGATTTTATTTTTTGCGAAGTGAAAAAGATCTAGAATCTAGATATAGTAGGCTATGAACACTTCAGTGATAGTCTTTTACCAGAGCTGATCTTTTTTCTCTATCCCCAGTTTTATAAAAATGACATTTGGCTAAGATAAGGATCTACAGTTGACTTTCAGAAAAAATTTTCAGCTCAGTCAAAGGACTGAAATATATGTACTGTTTTGAAATGACAGAACGGCGCTCCTCCAGGTATATTAGTTAACGACTTAGAATACATCCCTGCTGATTTGAAACGCTTCAAAATTGGAAACTTTTTAGGATCGAACGACAAATAGTTTATAATTTACAATTTTTTATGGTCATTTCGTTATAAAAATAGAAATCTCAAAGTTTATACCACTCATGAATAATAAATGGCCATGGGAATAAAAGATGAAGGCTGAAATGGTGTTTACTTTATTTCTATCAATAATCAAGGGTGGAAAAAGGCAATGTTACTTTTGTCATTTAACTGAGAATACAGTGGAGGTGGTTAGGAAAAGTGACAACAGGCACTTTAGGCTACATCACTTGCTTGTATTTGTAGGCAGCTGTTTTCCTGTGTTTTGTGTGAAGCAGCAACAAATTTATATTATATATATATGACGATTTTCATCAATTCACAGGTCTAAAAAGGCTATCAAGTATTCAGCTTTTGAAGAACTGTCTGATGGTAAGATCTTCACAAGTGCAGTTGGTTTTTCTGTAATACCAGCCTGCAGTTCTTGCTCTCTATTTGCTCTTGTCGCTAAAACACAACATACCTACTGTTTTATTTCATGGCTCATCAAATGCCTCTTTTTTTTATATATATATATTCATTAAGAAATTTTTACTCGTGTTCCTGTTTTGAAATTTCTTGGGTGTGAATGCATTCTTGTCATAGAATTTATTGCCTTAAATATGTTTTTGCGGTCATTTTTTCAGATGACTTTGCAGACACCACTCCACCTCCTCCTAAGAAGCAAAGAGGTGAGAGGTCTACAGATAAAAAGGTTCCTGCCAAAAACAAGGAAGTCTCTCTGTGTCAAACAGTTGCCGATGTGTATGAGTCTGATAGTAGTAAGAAAAGGTGAGAAATACTTTTTGCCTTTGATGAAAAGGCAGGGGGTTAATATATTCAATATTTTGTGTGACTTTTCAAATCATCATAGGGTCACTGCGACATTCTGTATTTGGGTACTGTTTTGATTGTTTAAATGAAATTCACAGTCACTGGTTAAGTGCTTGTTCTTTTTTTTTTTGTTCACATAGAAATGTGATTTACAAAATGTGAGTTGATACTGATACATATATAATTATCAAATCTTAAAGCGTATGTTTCATCCCTTTTTCATTCTGCCTTAAGAATGCCCTCCCAGTTCTATATCATTTTTGTAATTCTCAAACTAACTAGCTTGATCATATTACTGTAGTGAATGCAATCCATCTGTGTCTATAATTCTAAGACTCATCATATCAAAATATCGATGATCATTAATAGAACTCGGCAATGTCCCTGTTGACAATTATAGTATACATAATTATGTACACATAGTTAGAAATCCAACTGTATGTATGTATGTGGCTGCTTCATATTTATTTAACACTTTAAGGCCAATTCTTTTAAAGTGAATAGTGAATAATAGTGATGACTAATCGTAGACAATTTTTTTTTCTGTAATATTCTTTTGAGGTGCTCTTTGCCATTTAAATGTATAGACGTAAAGATATTTCTTCGTGATTTCAGACGTATTCCACTTTCAGACAAGATATATGAAAGAGAGTTGCAGCAAGCCCTGGAAATATCACTGTTACAGTCCCAAGGTTCGCAAGGTATTTTCATAAAATATTCTATCAAATTATGAGGTCCAAACTTTCCTTATAAATTATATGCATGATCTGGAAAGGACAAAATTTGCCAGCCGCCGAACAAAAAATGTGTTTTCAATAAGAATTAACTTTATTTTTAAATCTTTCTTCAACTAAATGCAAAGAGACAAGGTTTACTAAAATACATGTATATAGTTATTCTCACGTTATGAGGGAACTTGTTATGTTTTACTTTTGAATTTGAGCAGATTAATAAGTCAGTCTCATTCACTTTTCTGGTCTAGTAATAAATCTACAATGAACAAGTTTTACATAAAAATATACTTTCCTCTTTCCAGATTCAGATACAAAGAGAACAAAGAGCCACAATCCTGTGTCAGAACTTGATAGGACAAAGGATATAGAAAACAAAGAGCCAACAGGAGCAGCCCTTAAACATGTAGCAGGAGTGGTTGTGGATGACAAAATAGAGCCTTTGGTAGAAAATGTTGAAAATCCCAACAAAGTTACAAGAGACCGACCGCAGAGGTGCAGCACAAAACAAGGAAAACAGAAAACTGCTCCTGTTAAAGGCCATCTGAAACTGGAAAGTAATGGTAAATCTTGGAGTAATAATTCATTAAGAAATCATTAAGAAATATTTCTATCAGTCTCTTTGCACAGTATTTAGTATGTCTCTTAAGCTGCATTTTGCTGTGAGTTTGACTCAAGTAGTTGCGATCATGTTAAAGATCTTCAGAATTAGTATCCCACTGTTTCTTTTAGTGTGGCTGTTAAAGTTCTATCAGTTTAGTCTCAACAGAAAAAAAAAACCTTTCCAATATTTAGCTAATCAAAGATAAAGTTTTGTGAGACATGTTACAATAATTTTGTATATTATACATCTTATCTTTAATTCTTTATCTTCGGAAAAAAATTTCCTATAAAATATTACGATATAGTTCACTTTGGAAATGTTAACAATAAAGGAATGTATTTTTCATTACATGCAAAGTTTTGCTTCGTTGAAGCAAATCACACTGTCAAAGTTCCAGTCACTTTGTGAAATATTATGTCTTATATAAGTGTGAGATGTAGAAGTTATGCTCAACTGCTGACCCATTAAAGTGTTGCGGAAGTCAAAGAATTTGGTTAATTTTATAGATTTATCTGCAGGCTAAAACTAGTTTCCTTTTAACGTTTTAGACGTTATGTAACAGTTCAGCTACAGCTGAGATTTTTCCTGCAATTACGATTCTAGTTGGTTGCAGTTTTACAGTCTCTACAATTTCAGACACAAAGTTATTTATCCAAGCCATTTGAGAAAGAAGTAATCAAGATTTAGGATTTTTCTGTTATAAAAATTTCAGAAACATGAGCATGTGCAGATCATTCAGATTTATCAGGTTTTTTTTGAAGTTTAATTTTGATACAAGTTGTGTAAATATTGTGAAGGTTTTAGCTGGGTTGTCATGATTCAAAATTTGGAGATATATATATATATATGTTATTATTATAATTATTATTATTATTAATTTATTGAAGCGCTTAAGTTTCTTGTGGATGTCAAAATTTGACTACATCTCCATCACATAATTTTTCTTTTCATTGTAATATTTATTTCTCAGATCCTTTAGAAATACTTTTTTCTTAACTACGAACCTCTTTGTTTATTGATTGATCTTAGTGCCCTTAATCTTTCCTGTAAACATAAACTTAGAAGTTAGAGATTAACCAAAGGTCTGGTGAGGTGGTTTGAAAAGGAATTGATTTTACGTTTTACTTTTTGACAATCAGATGAAGATGACTATGCCAGTGATGATAGTAGTGACAATGAAGAGGAAGGAGTATCAGATGATGACAGTGATTTTGGATATGATTCTAAACCGGCCAAAAAGAAAAGGACCCCTGTCAAAAAAGCCAAGACCACCTCAAAAGCAGATAAAAACGATAAAGGTAAGTTCCAAATCAGAAATCACTGCATGTATTATTTTGAGATTTGTTTTCTGTACTCGAAGAGAACAATTCAATTATTTCTCTGCAATTTTCAAACAAGCTTAAATTGATTCTAATTTATTTCCAATCTTACTCAGGTAAAATAAAACCATCAGTGACACCTTCAACCATCAAAGCAAGGACATCATCAGTCTCTGCCAAGGCACCAGAATCTCCTTCATTGTCGAAAGCAACAGGTTCATTGAAGAAGATTAGCAGTGCTCCTTCCCGTTCACTGCCAGTTCCTTCTAGTTTGACTTCCAGCTGGAAGCCGCCTGGTAATGCTCTGAAGTTTTCAGTTACGTTTTGGTTTGGGATCTGTCAATCTTCATTAATATGATAACAAACTTTAGGATATCAAGTGGGTTTTTTTTTGTTTTTGTTTTTTATTTCTATACGGACATAGATCCTGATATACAGTGGAATCCGTTTGAAGTCAACTTTTTTTTTCCTTCTTTGTTAAAGTAACTGATTTTTTGATAAAGTCATTGGCTTGGGAATATTTTCGTTTCAAAGTAAACACCTGGCAGGGATGCATGGTATGCATGGGCGGGATACAGCTCTTTGTTTGTAAACCCAGTACAATCAGAAAGTCACTGTGTATTACATATGATAGCATGCTTAACAAGGCCTAGCCTAGCTAAGTTAGTGTGGTCTTATGAGGTTGTGACAGTAACAAAGAAGGTGCGTAGAGCGTAGGCGAGATGGAGGCTGTGTGTGTGTAGATCTAGGCCTAACTTATCGTGGGCTCACATCATTTGATTTTCACGCAAATAATGCAATTTTCTCCCCACTGACTCTAGCCTTAACCAATAGCATCCTTTCCAGAGCCTCCAATAATACTAAACAATTTTTTTTATCAGACATAGTAATGATGGTCCCAAACCATATTAAAAGAGGGTAGAGCTGAAAAAAATAAAGTAAGAATTGTAGGTATGTGCGCATATTTTGTGTTTTTGTGTGTAGTGCATCAAGTTGTTTAAATAAACCTTTTTTCAGACTTAAAGTGGTTTTCTCTTTGCCTAAATAACTACAGTAATAGTTATAAGTAACGAAAGGGAGATCACTATCATAAGTATCAGAAGGGAGACAACCTTTTTTTTATAATATCAATTTTCAGACTTGTTTCCTGGAAATAGATAAAGTCAACCTTGCTTGAAGTCAACACTTTTTTTCGTCGCAAGGTGTTGGCTTTAAGTGGATTCCACTGTAATTTGTATTGATTGGCTCAAAGGAAAAGGGTGATATGAATGATTTTAACAAAAGCTTTTAGTGTTACTTTTTATTTTTTTTATTTGGGAGTGAGAGCAGAAACTTATGAATTTTCTTGGGATTATGTTTAATGTGGTATTTTTAATTGGGAAGACCTGATCTTTGCTAAGTTAGGCCAATCCATCATGAAAATTAGCCTTTACCCTTTTTATCAGGGATTTACATTATCTACCCTTAGCTATAGCGCAAATCAGTCTAAAAACAGGATCAGCTAAGACTTTGTTTCCTTTTTAGTTCAAAAAGCTGATCACTTGTGTAAAAAGAAATATTCTGAAAGCTTTCAGTTTTATAGAATATGAAAATGTCTCAATATTGTTGAGTAAATTTAAAGGGTTTTGTCTTTTTGTGTACTTTAGTAAAGCCAGGTAAACGTTAAATTTTCTGAAATGGAATGCTGAAGGTTGATAGTATCATCTACATGTATGTGATGGATGCAGAGTGTAAGATACATAGCTCTGATTATCTAAAGTATCTTTCACAAAACTCAACTCAGCCTTTGTTCATTGTCCCCTTCATTTTAACTGCAGCATTCTCCAGCCCAGGTAGCTCCAGTCTCTCTGCGGTGAAGTCCCCAACATCTGGCCTGCGTCTGGGTTTGTCTCGTAATCAAAGAGTGAAGTCTTTGCACCCTTCAGTTCGTGTTACCTGAGGAAGATCAGTGGCTTTCTTGATTAACTAATGTTGGAAAAAGTTAATTTAATGCAATAAAACTGTGTCTTTAATTTGTATTTGGATTTAAAATAAAAAGAAAGTCATTTTACAAGTTTATGGACCCTTGAATTTAATTTTTGAGGTACAAATCGGTTTTGTCGTTAAAATTGTAAATATACTTCTCCATCCAAATTTCATTTTGAATTATGCTCCATTGGTGTTACTAAAATACGTGCAAAAAAAATTATATCAACCTTTATTTTACTTGCAGACTAGAGAAAAACAGATGTGAAAGCCTACTTTACCTTCTAATTTCTTCAAACTAAAGTCTTCAATATGTATGGAAACAGCAATATTATCATTGGGCTGCAAAATTGCAATGGGTTAATTGAAATTTTTCCATGGTAGTTTTTAGGCATTATGGATTAAGCATATTAATCATCATAATATGAATACTGTAAATAGCTTTTTTAAAAGATGAAATGTGGGTTTTATCTATTTTGCTTGGCATTCACAAAAAAACTGGTGCAAAGCATACAGGCATTGATATTAATCTTAAAATGAAATACTTTATAAAGAGTTATCTATAATTTAGTTTTAATGAGGATCGCTCTTCTGTATAAGATGTATAAGTAATGATTTTGTTCAATGAAAAAGGAATAAATGCATCATATTTTGAACAGAATTCAATTCATTTGGGTACATGAAATTCTTTTTAAAATGCATGAAAGTTGGAAGATCTTAATTATTGTGTGTTCTTCGCCTTGCATTTTACTTATCCTATATGTTATTAAAAAGTACCACATTTATTAATCTTCTGAATGTTCAATATCTATAATAATCATAATCAGCACCATTGCTTTACTCAAAATAGCCAAATCAGTTGAAAATCCAACAGGTCAAAGAGACAAGAAATGAGTAGACAAAATTCACATGCTAAAGTAGAACCGATTTCATGATTCATAAGCATTTAGATCAGTTAAATACTTCTATGTCATTTATTCAGCCAGTTCTTAATCTGAAAAATCGATGTCACACCTATTTAGCGGCCCTCATTTCTTTCTGTTCAAAGCCTCCTTCAATTTCTTTCCTGTTTTGCTGTATTTTGATTCATTCGTTGTCTGATCAGGCTGTAAAATTTCATTGAACAGGAAGCCTTTTACATCAGATTTTTAGAGAAAACAGTGACTGTCAATTCTCTTGCTGAACATTGCATCTTGCAGTTGCATTTGCAGTAAAGACAGGTGTTTCCCAATCATTGAACTTTATTTGATGCTGATGTATTGTGAATAAAACAGGGCCTCATTTTCATTTTTTTTATGTACATGTACTGTATTTGGTTAGCACGACATGGCGATGTCATAGTGCAAATCTCACAAAAAATGGCTCCATGAATAGGTGGGAAGTTTTATCACATCCTCCAAATAGCCCTGATCCATCCACATCAGATTTTCATCTGTTTGTAAATATTTTGGTTGATGATAATTGATCATTGTTTTCACAGGTTGAAAAGAGGCTGAAAATTGACCTCAAATTTGAGAAAGGAGGGCATTTTCAACATCCTGTTACAGTAAAAAAATATTTTGATCAGTATGGAAATTACTGCTACATACATGCAGTATTTTAAAGAAATTGACATACTGTGAAGTTTATTGACTACGTTGCATTTAAAAATTTTAATTTGCTTAACAGCTTTAAAAAGTTAAAGACATATAACTCTACTTTGTGATTCCTTGATTATGGGAAAGCTTTCATACTTAAAATAAAGGCATGTAGACAGATCTAAAAGTGAAATAAACCAGTTTTTGTAGGTGATTTTTTGATAGCTATATGATTAGTGGAGAAGAAGGTGGAATTCTTTTACTTTTACCCCAAAGAGATTCCTAAGGTGAATTAAGGAGTCATGAAATTACTTGGAGTGAGACTGCATAACTCTCTTCAAAATCTTCCAGGAAACTAGAAAAGAATAATATATTATTATAGCTGTCCATCAAGTCAGGGATAGGGCTTGTTTTAACTTAGATGGGATCTGACAATATCACTATCAGCAGGTGGTCCAGGCAGGGATCAAAAAGCCTCTTTTGTGCCAGACTAACACTCAAAAATCTAGCAGGTACTCATTTCATTGATATTAATTGATTTATGTACACACTGTATTTGGTTGTAGATCACAAGAGCTTGCAATTTGATTCAGTTTTATGGGTGGTTTTGTGGTTTTCCATTCCTTGAGGGAAATTTTTGAATCACCTCAGAGTATTTGGAGGCAAGATACTCAGAGTATTCCCCCAAAATGTGTGTCTGTTGTTTAACTTTAAATTTAATACCTTTTTGATGGGGGGTTTATCCATTTCCTGTTCGAGCATTGAACATGTTTCTATCCTCTATCATTGAAACCCAATATTTTAAATGTATCTCTTAGTCTTATGAGGTTATAAGTAAATTTTGATTGAGATATGAGGGCCAGATATAATCATACAAAAAAAATGAAGCCTGTGCAGCCTTCCTTCCTTGAGAATTGATGTAAAGTGCCATTGGCATGACTGAATCGGGAAATGGGTTGTTTATAAATGATGTAGAATCACCTTCTTTCTCTCAATTGTCCATTGTCATTTATTGCTATAATCCTACCGACTCGGTGGGCTATTAGAAGGATTTTTCTAGATCTATACATGTACCTGTAAAGTACGGTTGCAATAAAAAGGGATTTTCTTTTACTTTTAAACTGTCCCTTTCTTTCATACGTCATGTTTAAACACACACACTCTCTCTCTCTCTCTCTCTCTCTCTCTCTCTCTCTCTCTCTCTCTCTCTCTCTCTCTCTCTCTCTCTCTCTCTCTCTCTCTCTCTCTCTCTCTCTCTCTCTCTCTCTCTCTCTCTCCCTCCCTTTCTCCCTCTCTCTCTTTCTCTTTCTCTTTCTCTCTTGCCCTCCCTCTCTCTCTCTCTCTCTCTTTCTCTCCTTTTCTCTGTCTCTCTTTCCCTCCCTCCCTCCTTCCCTCTCAACACTGAGTACATGTATATTTCTTCTATTTCAGTGTCAGAAATCTAAAAACTGATGAAAAGCTGGAAGTGAAACACTGATATTGCGATTCAGAGATTCAGTTACTCTGAATCATGTGAATGGTTTCTTGTAAACTTTTTTAAAGCTGAAACTGTGGGTCGTGAAAATTTTGAAGTATTTTATTTTCAACAAGGTTGCAGGTTGTTTTGTTAAATTATCAAATTGCAAAATAGCAATAGGCATAATAATTGTTTCTATTAAAAAGAGCAGCTGGCTGTGGCTTTTATTCATGAAAGGATAAAACTGTTAAGGACATTGATATTTTATGGAAATTTTTATTCATCAAGTCAGGATTTCCCATCCTTTCATGTTTAATACGAAGCAGCATCAAATTGACGAAGGCAAAATGATGTGCAAAAAATCCTGACCCTGTTTTTATCAAATACAATGTATTCATGCAACTTTTCGTCCAGCCGTTTCGGATATTTTCAGAAACGTGCTAAGAAATTTTTTTTTTGGGAGGGCGGGGGTTCATTTGCGAACAGTTTTCCCTTAGAATATTTTATAGTTTGTAGAACCCACCCAGCATGTTTCTCAGCATTAACTGGGGAAAAGAAACCCAAGTCTAGGTTGAATGAACGTGAAGGTTTGCATTCATTATGTCTCAAGATTTTTCTAAATTGCCCCTGCTTCCTTCTAAGCACACTTTATTAACACTATATTCTTTAGATTTGAAAGTCGAAGGTTTATTCATCTAAAAGGTCACAGTCAGCGCTAATGCACTGTACAGTAATTTTATCCTTCAAAATACATTAAGTACGACCATTATAATTATTATTATTATTATTATTATTATTATTATTATTATTATACATTGCAATTGTCAGTAGCAGCAGCAGCAGCAGTAGCAGTAGTAGTAGTAGTAGTAGTAGTAGTAGTAGTAGTAGTAGTAGTAGTAGTAGTAGTAGTAGTAGTAGTAGTAGTAGTAGTAGTAGTAGTTGTAGTAGTAGTAGTGTTGTTGTTGTTGTTGTTATCATTATTAGTAGTCTTAATGTCTTTATAAAAAAATTTAATAGTTTAACTTTAAGTTTATATTTTATCAGTATCTTTTGATTTGAAAGTCGAAGGTTATTCATCAAAAAAGTCTCAGTCAGCGACAATGCACTATACAGTGTAATTTTATCCTTCAAAATACATGAAGTACGACCATTATTATTATTATTATTATTATTATTATTATTATTATTATTATTATTATTATTATTATTATTATTATTATTATTATTATTATACATTGCAATTGTCAGTAGCAGCAGCAGCAGCAGTAGTAGTAGTAGTAGTAGTAGTAGTAGTAGCAGTTGTTGTTGTTGTTGTTGTAGTGGTAGTAGCAGCAGCATGCATAAGTTGTAGTAGTAGTAGTAGTAGTAGTAGTAGTAGTAGTAGTAGTAGTAGTAGTTGTTGTTGTAGTAGCAGTAGTAGCAGCAGCAGCAGTAGCAGAACTGCAACTAAATGTATCATCATTTATAAATAACTTCGTATGAGAAGACCTGTATGTACTGAGTCCAGAAGACTTCAAAACTATTAATATTTCACACATGCATGTGTTTAGTCTTTGCCTCTTTCACTCACAGCAACACACTCATTGTCTCTCTTGCAATATTTAAATGATCCAACAAATTACATGCACTATGCCAGAAATTCACATCCGCTATTAATACTACATGTGCGTAATCATACCGCGCCCAACTATAATTTTTGCAAGGACTAACCCGGCCGATCTCTTCAGGTGAGCTCTCTTTTGGCACATGCGCATTAGCCATTTTCACCTGCTTTCCAGACCGGAAGTTTTCAAACCTTAACACATCGAGTTATTATACGATTGATAAACTTCAAACTACAGTACCAGATCCAATCAACGAGTACACATTTTTACCCAGATAATTTTGTCGAGGGCTCAGGTGAATAATAATGGCGTGTTTAACGAATAGCAAACAATCCATGTGTTTTTATCCTCTCTTTTCGCTTTTTTAAATTGGGCTCTGAGGATAAAACGGATCAGTTTAAAGATCTCCAAGTCTACTTCCGCATTACAAGAAAAAGATGAGATAATGATGATATAATAGTTCTATATCTACATCACCAAGATAAATTATTACTTATTAAACTATATTAAAATACATTCGTGTATTAAGGACTTGATCTAACTGTTTAAGCTATTGTCAAGTGTCCTCAAGATGAGATTGTAGTGAATCGAAGCCAAAAGCCTAGACCAGGCATGTCTGAAGCCTGCCCCTCGGACCAATGCGCCCTGTGTTTAAATTTACACTGACCCGAAGCCTCTGTCATAAAATCAACAATAATTAGTCATTAATGTCGAGCTGAATGGTTTTCATGTTGCCAAATTAGATCCTCTTTGCAAAAAATTTGAACTCCCCTGGCCTCGACCAGACTACAAGTACAATTTGCTTTATTAGGTTCATACATATTTTCTTTTTTCATTTCATTTATCCCTGCTTCTACTAGTTACACAGTGACCTGTAGGTAATGAGAAATACTGAGATGCTGCCACGGTTAGTTAATGTCAAAAAGGGAAGAGTTGTATGTCTGTGTTTGCACTGTGCATACTGAAGTTTACAAGAACAAAGCCTCTAGATAGGATATTTCATTTATTTTATAATCTTGATAGGCCTACCTGGTATATGTGACATAAAGGAAATTGTGTTGTTTGTAATGGATTTTAAATAGTTTAGAAGAGACAGAAATAAAGGTTTATAAGTTTTCGAAGAGAGGTTCATATCGCACAATGATTTCAGTTCATGATATCATCAGTTTTGGTGATGAAATATTAGATTAGCAATGAAACAGAGCAGGAGCAAACTAAATCTAATTTAGACTTCTAAAGCAAGCAAACTTATTAAACATTGTGTCTTGTTCAAACTGTTTGTGTGAGGGGAACCTTGCAATCATTAGTTTTGATGTTGGCTGATACGAATTATAATTTTTGTATGTGACAAAGCAAATCAACATTTATTTTGTAAGACCTGTTTTTGTCATCAATTATGAATTAAGTAAATTATATTCATAGAGTGGATAGGGGGAAAATGTCTATGATTTATGCATGTATATTTACTTTGAAAAATGAATATAAACCAATCAATGTGCACCTTGATGGCCCATCAAGACAGATTTAAGTCAAATAGGAGTGTTACTTAATGTTTTCATAAACTTCATTATACTATGCAAACCTTTTTTTTTATTTGACTAAGTGTTTATTTTACGAAAGGCCAAAATTAAAAATAGAACAAGAAGAATTTTCTTGTTTTGAGAGCAGTTCACAATAGAAATAGCGTAAAAAAAAAAATATATATATATATATATATATATATATATATATATGTGTGTGTATATATATATATATATATATATATATATATATATATATATATATATATATATATATATATATATATATATATATATATATATACATAGAATGAACAAATTAAAACCAGTTTCTAGCTCATGTATTAGACACTGTTATTTTCTTTTCAAAATAAAAGAGTGCTGAATGTGTAAAATATCCCAAGGAAAGATTTCTTATGTCTGTTGTCATTTTTTAATGTTCTTACTGACATTCCAAGTAATTTTTTTTGTTTTTTTTCTCCCAGATGGCAAAATCAAAAGCAAATACATCAACTCACAATGAGTTGGATATCTTCCGCACAAACTCCAAGGAATTGCTTGTCATAAGAGACCCTCTTTTTGTGCATCCATCCATCAAAGATGGACATTACGTAGGCAGAGAACCCCACTCTTATTTCCCACTTGCAGTCTTTGTGACAGTCATAAATCCAGCGCTGGGGCCCATTGCTTTGATTTTTGCTTGTGAGTTAGTTTTTAATTTTTACCAATACTTTATATGTGTATATATATATATATATCGTCGGCTGACGGCCAGAAATGACTATGTCCGAACTTGATGTTTTAGAAAAATGGATTTAAAGTTTTCTGGGATTTTCAATTTGAGATGAAAATGTTAAATTTTGACTAAAGGCAAGGGCGATTGGTCATAGTATGTCCAAAATAGTGAAGATAGACAAGAAGAAACAAACCATGGCAGATTCAGTGGTGCCTTTTTTAGTATTTTGGGAAAAATGGATGTAGTCATGTCTAGCTGTCAGCCTACAATACATGTATCTGTGTTTTTGTGAGTGTATGTGAGAGAGAGAGAGGCAGACAGAGACAGAGGAGAAGGAGGCAAAAGAGAGATTGAGGGAGAATTCAATCAGCAATAGGCAGATTTATACTTCTTTTCCTTGAGATGTTTAATAATTATGCTATTCTTTTCTTTCTTACACTTCATTGCAGTTATTTATAAACAAAGAAGCATCCTTTTATTACAATCAGTGTTTTAAAGATTGCTTATAAAATATTTTCATATGTTGATTTCATTTTTACCTCAATTCTTTTGTTCTTTATCCACAATTTTACACCAAAATACAAAGAACATATATATTCAAAACATAGAATTTTTTTGACAGATATGAAATGTAGGCACCAATCTATATTTGTGTTTAGTGCACATGAATCATTTTCAAGAGAATCTTGTGAAGAAGGAAGCTAATGTTAATGTTAAGCTAATATTGCTTCTAGTTTGCTCAACTTTTAAACTTAGTCATGAAAATAATTTTTTTTTATTTTCAATTGAAACGCTCCTATCAATTCTAGATCCTTCAAAGTCATTTAAACATATCCCTCAATCTAATTTGTGTTTCTTGTGTCAATTTCGACTTTTTTTTTTTTTTGCTTCATGCATACTTTGCATCATTTATTTACAATTATTAACTTAATTATAGGCCCTATCTTTTGTTCTCAAATGATACATGTATTATTTTTTTTTTCTGTTTTCTATCTCTCAGTGATGTCAAAGAAGTCTTATAAAGATGGAGATTTATTGTATGCAGTGAAGTGGAGCAATTATGCTTTTCTGGCTGGTATGATCACCATTGCTGCATCAGTCATAATCTATATTACCATCTTTTTTGCCGTCGCTGGACCTGGTATTAAAGGAGGACATGTGTACTGATATGAAATCTAGTGAAATAAGGGAGGGGGAAAGTGTAGAAATCTCTGAATAAAATGTAAATATTACTGTATTTCCTGTGTACATAAAAAAAAGAAAAAGCTCTCTTTGTTTCAATGAACATCCTTTGGCTCATTGCTATTCACTCATGCAGTTTGATGGTATTATGCTGCATGAGGAGGATTTGGTTTTAAAGTTTGAAAAATACATGTTTTTAAAAAAATTGATCAAAATGCATTTGGAATCAAGGATTTATTAAGAAAACAAAGTAAAGGAAAGATCTAATCAAGATTTGACTTGGCCATGTTGTTAGGCTGCCGTCATCATTTATGAAATTGTATTGCATGTGTATATATATATCAAATCATTCATCTCAACTTTAATTATCATTTATCATAAGCTATTCAAGAAATTTAATGGCCATGTTATGAAAGAAACAAGCTCAGATATTGATAAGAGGGGCGGGGATTCTGTTTGTATAAAGACAAAAATAAACAGCTTTAAGGTGAAAGTTACGCTCTTTACTTGATAAATTATCATTGCTTTGGGTTACAAATAGGCAGTTTTCTATACCTGTAGGCATAAACCCTCTAACTGTATCTATTTAAATACTTTTGACCCAGATACCGATACTTGATTATTACGAGCAATTAAGAGTCTTTTTAAAAAGAACTGAAAGGTGGATAATTATGGAAGAGACAATATGAACAGAAATCAGTATGCATCTAGTTGTAAAAAAGTATATCTTAAGTGAACAAAAATGTAAATCATATCTTCCATAATTCATTAATAAATGCTTAGTTGGGTAGGATTATCACTGATTTAAATTTTTTTATTTTCAACAATGATTCAAATCTTTGGCATATTGTTCGCTTGAATCATATCAGAAATAATAGCTTATTTCTAGTAATCTTCAACATTCCTAATTGCTTCTGGGTTGCTGTTTTTAGGTAATACTGTTCACTTCATGTGTAAATGGAAATGTGTTTTATGTGAACTTTTCATAGATTTTAACATTTTAAGATTTATCTCATTTTTTTTAATTATAGAAAGTTTCCACTGAACCCATGACAAAAGTTAAATTGTTGAACTCTTCACCTGGCACAAATAAAGCAAGTGTTAGCTGCGAGTCAATATTGGTCTACAGCCAAAGATGTTGAATAGTATGACGAAGAGCCATTTGATGTGTTGTAATCATTTTATTGGTACATTCCTACATTACATTCCAAAATGATAATTGTGTGTTGTTTTATATACATGTATTATGTTACAGAAAGAAAATTGAATATTGCCTGTACACCACTTTTAGTTTTAATAAATGTTTAAATGATGTGAGCTTCTAGTTTTGCACTGTTAATGGGAAAGGGATAGATCGAAAATGACAATCCTAAGATCAGATACTATTGAAGACTTCAGGTTATTAAATAGTCACCGTCTTTCTTCTATGACAAGAATCTTATGATAGATATCTTTTCATATTGTCAACGCTAAAAGGATATTTATTAAAGAGATTAAATTTTTTGTATTTATTGATCATGAAGAAATGTATTGCAAGGTCAAAGAATTAAGTGCATATACATGTATATTTATTTATGAAAACAGCGAAGGAAAATACAAGTGTACTGTACTTAAAATGTAATATTCATGTATAATAGTCTGCTTGGCATAGTCTTGTGCCAGTAAACACAGGACAAGTCCAATGAAATTTGTTTAAACAGTAATATCATTAAAAAAAAAGAAACAAATATTTTTACGTCTATACACTATATTACAGTGAACCTTGCATGCATCCAACGACCTTGGACTCAAAGTAATCTTGTTTCCAACAGACCAGAAACAAATCTCCGAATTTTTGCCTTCTTTACCTCTATTAAAGAAATAAACTTGGATTGAATCAAGTCATTCTGGACAAATCTCAACTTAAATGAACCAAGAAGGTTTAAGTCAATATAATTTTTTTGTCCGCTAAGTTTTCTGGAGCAATTGCTAGGTCTAATACAGTACACGTTATTAAAGACTTGGCTCAAAATTCGTAGTTCAGAACAACCAAGGCAAAACAAGAGATGGTGGGGGGAAAGCACCATGAGTGTTCAATGAATCAATAGGCATACCAGTGCGTCTCTTGACTAGACTGAATATGTGTTAGACTTTTAGTTATTGTAATGAAGTGTAAGCGTTTTGTCTTACATGATTATTTCCCTTTGTTTCTTAATGATATTGGCTTTGATGAACTTATCAACTAGAATAAGATAATTGGTTGGATGCAACTTGCAAGGTTCACTGTAGTAATATTGTTAAAATTGGATTGGTACAGTAATTTATAAAATATTTATACTTTTCCGTGTTGTTGCTCTCTCATTTCAAGCTATGTCTGGGTGCATCTTTGTTCTGGTTTTCTTATGGAACACTCTTCTGCTTGTAAATGGTTTTTTTTTTTCCAAAATACACATATGCAATAATGTTAATGTTATTTGGAAAAGCAGTTACTCAATACTTAACTTTAGTATTCTTGACAGCAAACGATCGATTTTTTTTTTTTTTTCTTTTTACTCTATCTTGTCAAATTGAAGACTCTTTGGACAGGGACCATTTATCAGTTAGAAGAGAATTATTTTATAAAAAAAAGTTGTTTCCAATGAATGAAGAAAATTGATTCATTCCAGTTGCATGATAATTGATAGTTACTCTTCAAAGGCTAGCTTTGTACTAGTATTTCTCTAAATAACCTTTACTTTGTGTATTTTTCATGTTTTTGTGCCTTAGATCACATATATGATGCATGCTTGATACAGTTACACCTTCTTCTTTAAAAAATTTCCGGATATTTTTACTACACTTAAGTATACTTTTTATAAATAAAACTAAAAGGAACAGCATGAAATTGGGCATTTTCTTTTGTCTTTTTATTCGTAGTTTTGAATTTTTAAATTCATTTTGATTGTCAACAGTGTGTGTTTCTGATACAGTAAGCTAATAATATTGGTTCAAATCAATGAATATACCCCACTCTGCAAAGTATTTCCTGTGAAAGTCACAAAACAAGTTATTTATACTTTATATATATATATATAATAGATAGATAGATAGATAGATAGATGTATAAGATCTTACCTTAAATTATCTTCATACAACACAGTTGAGCACCCTTATCAATTTATTTCAACTTATCTTCAAACTATATATGTTGTTTTTTGGGGGGGTGAATCAGATCAGCAGTAAGTAAAGTACAATGTATAATTATGATCTGAACTTGAATGCATATGATTTAGAAACACTGGCTTTCTTGTGACTTGTGTAAGATACACACTATGAAGGGCTGCCCATGATAATCATCTAGATCTACATGGAGTGACTTGATTTTTTGAAGAGAAATAGCTTCATTGAAACTGGCAAATGTTCTTCCTTTGCTTACCTTTGGGCTTTGTTGTTTTTTTTTTTTCAAGAAAAATAAGAATTGCAAATTTACAAGCCTTATACTTCCTCAGTACATTTAGGTAGTACTAGTAGGCTTAATCAGGAAGAGGAATTAAAAAAAAAAGTTTGAATCGGAATTGATAGATTTATTATATATACATGTACCTTCTATCTTTCTTTAATTTTTTTTTCTAAAGGAGCATAGCAGTCACGAAAGGAACTGAATGGCCAAATTCTCTATACATAAACTTAAACTGTTATTATTCATATCTGCCCTTTTTTCTCCTACTCCTAGGAAAAAATAATGTCGATAATTGCCAATGAGAGTACCAACCTATAATTCGGATTTTAAAAAAATACGTGAATATTTTTTTGGAGTGAAGTAGAAAAAGAGAGCAAGAGAAAGAAAATTTCGATCTACAGAATACATACCTATCCTGGTTTGTTTTGCATAATTGCGCTCTCTCTCTTTCTCTCTCTCTCTCTCTCTCTCTCTCTCTCTCTCTCTCTCTCTCTCTCTCTCTCTCTCTCTCTCTCTCTCTCTCTCTCTCTCTCTCTCTCTCTCTCTCTCTCTCTCTCTCTCTCTCCTCTCTCTCTCTCTCTCTCTCTCTCTCTCTCTCTCTCTCTCTCTCTCTCTCTCTCTCTCTCTCTCTCTCTCTCTCTCTCTCTCTCTCTCTCTCTCTCTCTCTTTCTCTATCTCTCCCCCCACCCTCTGTCCCTCTTTGTCAAAGATTAATCAAAAAAAAAAAAGCTAAAGAAAAACTTAGAGAACAAAATGAAGACCGGCAAGGTGAAGAAAGGAAACGGTTCCTGTAACAATGCCAAGAATTTAAACTAAAGATAGCCAGGCTAGATCATATTTAGCACCGAAAAATAAGAAGCCAGGAATATCTATTTCAATTTTGCAAGATAAAACTTCCAATAAACATATGCTTCTATGGTAGTCCAGGGGAAAAATCGAAAAAAATCACCAAATATGCTGCATATCTTTTGTAGCTGGCAAGTCCCGGAATCAAGTTCAACAATTACACTTCCCCATTCAAACATGGAATTTGAAAAAAAATTGATATATTATTAGATATAAGGAAATTACAAACAACAAAAGTACACGTAGTACCGGTAGCAGTCTAGTACGTTAATATCACTCGAAATAATTAACGGACATTCCTTTGATAGGGCAGTTCAGGGTTAATCGCATCAACAGACGCTGGGCTCTAAGTCAAAAACAAGTTCACAGATGGAAAATCATACTGAGGCTACCTTGTCCAGTATAATCATTGTTCTCCATCACCCCTCTCTCTCTCACCTTGCTCCTTGCGGTAGTTCCCTCCTAGCTCTCTTCAGTTTTACAAATAATTTTCATAATTCGATCTATAAGTACATGCACGTGTAATTTTTTTAACTATTTCAAACTTTCATGGACCAAAAAAGTTTTCCAGTTGATTCGTTTATTTGAAGTATGATTGATTGTTTCATGAAACCTCTATAGAGCAGTTATCAACGCTCACAAATAAATGTATGAGATTGTCGAAAATAAATCCACACTTGCATAATTATTAGCACAGAGAAGTAAGAAATGTACCGGATAATCAAAAGAACGAAGCAAATAGAAATTAAATACACAGGTAAATTTCAAAATGATCTCGTCAGCCGTTTTTCCTTTTGTCCTTTTTATTTCCTCAGTTTTATGTCATTTTCCTTCAATTTTCTTGTCCCGCTCTTTGTCTTACAGTAAACTCCAGGTTAAAATCGACAATGTTGTGAATAAGTAAACTTATTTTGCCCCTGGCTTTGTCTTGTTTAGGATAAATATTTGTTAAAATAATGCGGTTGATGTATAATAGACCGGGGCTAGTTGACACACTTTTTCAATTTTATTTTTACAAAAAAATATATTTTTGAAAGAAAACTGTGTTTTACCATTCATTCTTATACTTTAGCTATTAAATGCGTTATCTGAAACATAAATTGTATGAAAAGACGATAATACCTAATAAATTTCAGCGAGAGTAACCTTCCTTGAACGACTGGCAAACAGAGACTGGACCTAAGCTTAAAACTAAAAGTTAGTTTTTAATGTAGAAATTACTGTTCAGAGACGGAAAATAGTCAATTTTACATCTTACCTTTGAGCAATTAATATGTAACTTAGATCGAGACATTATAAAAGCATCGAAAGGTGAAATTTGTATTAATATATATAGATGTATATATATATATATATATATATATATATATATATATATATATATATATATATATATATATATATATATAATATCAGTGTAATTCAAGAAAGGCGTTTATGGCGCTCCATGGTTAAAGTGCAAAACTAAGGTGTAATCGCATGCCGGATAAGATTTGTAGACTGTCGTCAGTAAACTCTCTCTCTCTCTCTCTCTCTCTCTCTCTCTCTCTCTCTCTCTCTCTCTCTCTCTCTCTCTCTCTCTCTGTATCTCTATCTATCAATCTATCTCTCCCTCTCTCTTTCTCCTTTCTCACTTTCTCTCTCTCCCCTCTCGTCTCTCTCTTTCTGCTTTCTTTATTTCTCTCTCCTCTCTCTTCTTTCTCCGTCTATCTCACTCTCTTTTTCTCCTTTATTTCTCTCTCTCCTCACTCTCTCTCTCCGATTATCTCTTTTTTTCACTCTTACTCTCTTCTCTATCCCCCTTCTCTCTCTTTCTCCCTTCTTATCTCTGTCTCCTGTCATTCTTCCTCTCTGTCTTCCTCTCCTTTTATCTCTCTTCTCTCCTTTCTCCTACTCTCTTTTTCTTTTTCTCTCTCCCTCTTACTCTCTCCTCTCTATCTCTCTTTCTTCCTTTCTCTCTCTCTTCACCTTTTTTATTTCCTCTCTCTTTCTCTGCGTGTGTCTGCCTGAAGTGAAAGTGAATTTGGATAATTAAGTATAAAATGCTATGTATTTCAGTTTACAGGTGATATCGTCTATTTCTTAAAAATTTCGTCTGTACCTCGAGGCTTTTGCAAAATAATATAACTTGTACATGAGGACACTAAAGTAAAGAGAGAGAGAGAGAGAGAGAGAGAGAGAGAGAGAGAGAGAGAGAGAGGGGGGGGGGGCACAGAGACAGAATTGGGATCCAGATCTAGC
Source organism: Elysia crispata (assembly GCA_033675545.1). Classification (NCBI taxonomy): domain Eukaryota; kingdom Metazoa; phylum Mollusca; class Gastropoda; family Plakobranchidae; genus Elysia; species Elysia crispata. The sequence continues at coordinate 354,710 of JAWDGP010001852.1, forward strand.
TAGATCATTGCATCTGCTGAGAGTCTTGCAAAGAATTATATGGAAATTTAAGTCTGGACAGAGTTTTCAAAGCAATATTTATTTAGTACGCATATTAAGTTTGCAAGTGCAAAATTCAGCTTCTGTTGTCAGTTTTTAGTGTAGAACGAGGTGTATAAAACCCTAAACAATGGACCAGGCCCATGTATCCCTTTTATCTTTAGTCTTAACCTGCCAGTTAATCAAGGCGCGTGAATCTCGCATATCATTTTTAGGAACATCATCTATTTATTACCGTATTTTTTTTTAAAAATCAGTACCGTCCATAGTGATTGTTCTCACATATTTATTTTTCTGACAAAAGTAACGAATACTTTTTATCACAAAAAATAAACTCCTATTTCAGAATATTTTATATAAAGATTCTGCGGATTTCTCGGCGACTGATTCTAATTACTTTAGGCGGAGAATGTTTTGTTCTAAGCCCACAAAACGTTTTTTTTTTATGGTTTTGTTTTTGTTTTGTTTGTTGGTCGTTGTTTTGTGTGTGTGTGTGTATGTGTGTATTAGCTTTTGCCTAAATCTCAAAGTGACACTTTCAATATTGATGCCAATCTTGACATCTCTCAAATCCGAAGTTTCAATGCAGCGAATTTGTGCTACATGGTTTTAAAAAAAAATAGCAGTGTAGGCAGTCCCATTTTGTACATGTTGTTTTATTTATGTTTTTAAACTCTCTTTCCTGTTTTTAACAATAATTCAAAGAGTTGACATTGTCGATCCGTCTGATTTGTAAATTTTTTAAAACTTAAATTTAAAAATTGGATCACATTAAGAGTCCTTCCTTTTTTTTCGTTTTTGTTTCTTTTACTTAGTTCTGTCTCAGTTTTGTTATTTATTTTTTCGACGAAAATCCACAAAAAATGAGAAGACACCCATCGACTTGGGAACGCATTACATTATGTCAATGAGTAAGGTTAAATTTGGAGTTGCGCAGAATTTTGCAAGGGCTTTTACACACGATCATGTAATTATTGTATGAATATTTTTTTCATTTATAAGGTTCTTACTTTTATCATATAATTCTCCCTGATACCTATCGACACACGATCGATTTATGTTGCTGCAAGCTTCTTCTTTACCACTACAATAGGGACTGCAGTATTTTGAACATTCCATTGTTTTGCATATAGCAAACAATGCTCTTCTTTTTTTTTTAATTTACATTTCCAATACAATTTTGAACACTTTTGTCATCTAACACAGCATGTTTATTGGCAAACTATTTGTCTCTGCTGTTTGATTTTTTCTCGTGCAGCGTTATAAAAGTTATTTGAAGTTCTGAAAAATGTTTGTTTGGTACACGATTTGATTGTGGTATTCTTTTTGTGTTTACGATGTGGACTTTTCCAAAAATTGTTATGCGTTTTCTCGCTTAAGATATTATTATTCATTGACATCTTGCTCTAATTCTCTCTTAGTTTGATCTTTTCTTTCTCTAAAAACAATCCATAATTATAGTTAAAATTCTCCTTTTTCTTTGCTTCCTAGTGGTAGTTTGTATTGTTTGTGGTTTTCCTTTGGTTTGACACCTTTGAGGGCAGCAAATAAAGGGTTGCCAAAATCAACTCTTGACAATATTTGCTGAATAGACTTCCTGAACCAATCCCTGCATCTTTTTAAGTAGCTTTCTTTTTCATGAGGCTTCAAATCTTTGATGGTCTCAGATGCAGAAAGTCCAGGATAGATCTGCTCCAATGGAACCCACTGAGTTTCATCATCAACATCAACCGCTCGCACGTTGTTCACTGGTTTCCTGAAATTACTGCAGAACATTTTGATTATGCCCTCTCATTCAGGACCCAGATTGTGAAGCTGGAACGAGTTCGATTGCATGACATTGACTGCACAAAGATTCCCGAGAACAAAGTCACAAAACTCCACTGTTGCTTTGATGTAGGGTGTTTTTAACGTCGTTAGGATCCTGCCTGCTCCTGCCGACCTCTGATTGTCAAACACTTATCTGGTGAAGAAAAGCAGCAGCGCTGGCCTCTGTTTTAGAACTCTGGGGCAACACTGATGCTGGGACAGCCATCTGGTCTGACATGGCTTCAGAATTTTATTTGGCTCTGTCGAAGCAAATTCTTGAAATTCTACAAGTGATTTCTGGCGATTAGGCGACATTTTAAAATAGTTGTTAACATCCTGAATCACCTGCTCAGCTTGGTTTGATAAAACTTTGTTGGCGTGTTCTGCAACCAGGTTGAGGCTATGGCAATAGCATTTCAGTACAAACAATCCCAGGCAAGCCTCTTGAAACCTTGTTAAAACAGTTGCCGGTGCCCTGCATGAGATTTTCACCATCAGATCCGTACCCGCAAACCAAACTCCAGTCAAGTCCATCTTTTTGCAACGAAGAACTAATTGCATCAAACACCCCACTGGCACTACCTTCTTCCAGTTCTAGTAAACGATAAAATCTGGTGCATGGTGTCTTTGTAGATTTTGGTGTGAATCGGACGTTAATGCATACAAATTTCTTCGTGCTTATGTCTGTTGTCTTGTCACAGCAAATGGAGAACTCCCCACAGTCTTTAAGATCCTTAACATGACATTCTTGGCTAATTCGTCGGAAAATCCGTCCACCTGGCAAAACAGAATTATTGTTCTACTTTGCCATATTGCTTGTAAATAAAGTACCAAAATGTGAGTTGCCAGACAGGCTAATCAATTTAAAGAAGAATTATAACACACAACGAAGTACTCTGTTGAACATACATACACACACAAATCCAAAGTTTATTTGAAAATAGTTTTACTCGTCAAATTATAACGTTTTAAGTCAAGGAACAGCCACCAAAAAACAAGAATATCTTAACATCGTAGATGTTTGATGTAAAAACAATAAAACAGAGAATTTAAATATAATAATTATAAAAAAAAAATTTGTAACATGATGAAATAGTTGTTATTTAGGATCCAATGAATATATAAAGGATTTTTAAAAAGTTTCAAATTACAAATAATAGAATAATAAAATTATATATAAAAAAAATTTAAAATATTTTAAAGATATGAAGTTTTCTGTATTGCCTAATTTTGCAATAATAGTGAAACTATTTAAAAATTAACAAAAACATAAAAGTTATATCCCTTAGAAAGAAAACAATAATTTGTTTTTAAAATTATTTCCCTTGTAAAAACGATGCATTGTCCTAGACTTTGACATATTGATTCGTGTATTACATTTCATGCACAATGATAAAAATTATTAGTTTTTATATCTAACACCACATTTCTTAAATGGGAAGAGGTGGAATAAGTAAACAAAAAGGACGAAAGTGGAAAACAGAGAGAGAGAGAGAGAGAGAGAGAGAGAGAGAGAGAGAGAGAGAGAGAGAGAGAGAGAGAGAGAGAGAGAGAGAGAGAGAGAAAAAGACAGACAGACAGAGAACGAAAAAAAAATAAATAAAAAATCCCATAAAAAAATCTCTCTCTCTCCATATATATATATATATATATATATATATATATATATATATATATGTTTGTGTGCGTGTGCGTGAATTGTAAAAGTGATTCCGAGAAGTATAAAATGCTCCGGGCTCCACTCAAAATTTCTTTTTCTTCAAACATTTTATTTCCGGTAGACGAGGTGTCCGAAACCGAATTACCTTGATTTGCCTGCATTCATATCAAGCCCTGCATACTATTGATCATGTCTGCGCATGTGACAAAAGACTTCTTTGAGCCATCAAAACAAAAAAACAAAAGGAAAAAAAGACATATCATCTGATAATTGGCTTACCTTAATCAAACACTCTAAAATATTTTATTCTTTAACATCATTATTTTTGCGAAGCATGTGAGGGGGGTCTCGCTTCAAATAAAAAGATTCTGTAAGACTGGATTTCTCTGGCGGCAGTCGCGGGTTACACGATACCAAGGTGAGGGTCAGCTGTTGCCAATTGTACTGAGTTTAAGTCAAATCTACAGTTTTTTACTTTGCCAAACATGTTTTGGTCAAACTTAAAGAAATGCATTGTCTTAAATAGAGAGACCCACAGGTTAATGAAGACACGTTTTCCTTAATTTGTGGAGAGAACAATGAGAGAGATTCCTAAGGGTTTTCGAAGTCAATGGGTAGGATTTTTTTCATGACATTCGCATAATTAAGTGCAATATACATCAATCGCTCATAGTCACCTTCGAATTGATCACTCATAAACCCCGATTGGTCGTACTATTATGATAATTGGCAGTACTTTTCTGATCCTGCTAGCCATGCATAAAGAGGCAATCTTGTATGCAAAGTTTAGCAATGTAATGGATCTCCAAGTTTTAAGGTACTTTTTAAAATTTTCGTCGCTCATAGTCACCTTCGAATTTATCACTCATAAACCCCGATTGGTCGTACTATTATGATAATTGGCAGTACTTTTCTGATCCTGCTAGCCATGCATAAAGAGGCAATCTTGTATGCAAAGTTTAGCGATGTAATTGATCTCCAAGTTTTAAGGTACTTTTTAAAATTTTTGTCGCTCATAGTCACCTTCGAATTGATCACTCATAAACCCCGATTGGTCGTACTATTATGATAATTGGCAGTACTTTTCTGATCCTGCTAGCCATGCATAAAGAGGCAATCTTGTATGCAAAGTTTAGCAATGTAATTGATCTCCAAGTTTTAAGGTACTTTTTAAAATTTTTGTCCTTTTGTCATGCCTTTTATAAGGCCTTGAGTATGAGTTGTTGATATCTTGCCAATTTGGAAACGGCAATTTTTAGATCTCACAAGGAAAGCACCACGAATATTTTGGAAAAATTTACGCTTCCTTTTGTCATTCGTGCTATTGTTTAAAGCATTGCTGGCTTCTTCCAACGTGACTGAACTTTGCCTTTCCATAGTTTCTTTGTCTATGTCGAAGTATATAAACAACGATTAAAGTTTTCAACTTCTCTGCAAAGTTCTTCAGAGTCCGCCATTTCATAATTTTAGGAATCTATTAGTATTTAAGAAAATTCTTTTTTTTTCTTTTAAGATTGTAGAAGTATTTTGTCCCTTTCCCCCGTCCTTTATCCATTGTGCTCTTGCTCATATTAGGACTCCTTCCATGATATTGGGTCTATGCCTTTAAGTCTTACTTTCTGCATTCCAATTCGTCCTGAATATCAAGTGTATTTATTGATTCGAAAACTTTAATTATTTTTTCAGGTTGTTTTTTTTTATCGTAGGTTATCATTGTGTTTTTTTTTTTGTTTTTTTTTTGCTTCACCTAAGCGATACTAGTTGTTCTAATTTTAAGATCTAACAAAAAAGAAACAAAACAAAAACAAAACAAAACAAAACAAAAAAACAACAACAAAACAACAACAAAAGTTAATCATGAAGTGAATCTGAAAGTCTTCATTATTAATTTCATGTATTAACTCGTAATAATAAAGCGCTGGTGTAAACTGTTTTTCCACTTTTAACGCAGCATCTTTAACCTTTTCGGCAAAGGTGAGATCTTTCAGCAGTAAATTATTAATTTAAACTTCCAAAAATCTTTGCTTCTTTTGTTTCAAAGCAATGATGGAAATCGGAATGATCATTTCTGTAGCCAGGTAATTATTATTCTCCTTTTATAAGTTCGAAAAATGTGTTTGACACAAGCCAAAATATAAACAATTCATTTTTTGTATGACCATGGCCTAGTTTTTTCCACTACGTAAATTTGCTATCTTCAGTGTTGTTTTTTTTTCTTCACAGGTAGGCCAGATATATTAAGTTCACTATTCATATCAAACAATTACGTGTTGGTAGAAAATAAAAAAAAAGAAACGGAAAGGGGGGAAGGATGGAAAGATATGAAAGACTTTATCAATAGCATGGACAATTTAAATATTCATTTTGTATCTACGGACAACTTGTTTTACTGATGATGTCCTATACAGGTTTTCTGTTTGAAAACAAAACAAAAGAAAACGTGGTGAACTCCATGAAGATCAAGGTTTCCAGCTTCGAGAAAATTATATTTTCTCGGTCCTTTCTTTTTTCAATCGAGGCAAAGACTTGTATTTAAACATTATTCATGTCTGCATTAACTACATTATGGATTTTTCTCTGCATGGGTAGGCCTATCGGCTATATTGGCCAACCTTCACTTCATCCCATGACATTTTTGTGTCTCATTTTCTGCGCTCCTTCCAATAATTAGACTCTTCGCCATGATGAAAGAGAAGCTCCGTACACAGCACCCAGAATTACATCTTGTTCTTTTTTTTTAATGGATTACACATCCCTATGATCTAGCTCTAGATTCTGGATCCTGGCACAGAATTGAAACAACCTTAAAAAGTTTAACCTATCGATGTTAATAATTAAAATTTTTTTTTACAAAAATGTGTTTTTTTTTCCCGTTGGAAAAGAATCAGATTGTAAGATACACTGTTAAAGTTCCGTGTGTTTCTTTCACCATGGCTGCCCTATTCGCGACATCTTACGTCATGTCGACTCATTGAATACTCGGTAGCTAATCCGATGCGGTCATTGAAGCTTCGTCCAAGAAATCATTTTTAGACTATGCCACTACTTAATAAAACCATGTAATCCTTAACTACTAAGAATTTCAAAAATCGTTTCAATTAAACATATGAGGCCCCGAACGGGAAAGGAATGGATCTAAAATGACAATCCTAAGATCAGATACTATTGAAGACTTCAGGTTATTAAATACTCACCGCTTTTCTTCTATGACGAGAACCTTATGATATATATCTTTTCATATTGCCAATGCTAAAAGGATATTTTATTAAAGAGATTAAATTTTTTTTAATTTATTGATCATGAAGAAATGTATTGCAAGGTCAAAGAATTAAGTGCATATACATGTATATTTATTTATGAAAACAGCGAAGGAAAATACAAGTGTACTGCACTTAAAATGTATTATTCATGAATAATAGTCTGCTTGGCACAGTCACATGCCAGTAAACACAAGACAAGTCCAATGAAATTTGTTTAAACAATAATATCACTTTAAAAAAAAAGAACCAAATATATATATATATACATGTATATACTATATTACAGTGAACCTTGCATCCATCTACCTTGGACTCAAAGTAATCTTGTTTCCAACAGACCAAAAACAAATCCCCGAATTTCTGCCATCTCTATCTCTATAAGACAAATAAACTTGAATTGAATCAACTTATTCTGGGACAAACCTTGGCTTAAATGAACCCAGACGGTTTAGTCAATATGATTTTTTGTCCGCTAAGTTTTCTGGAACAATTGCTAGGTCTAATACAGTACACGTAATTAAAGGCATCTTGACTTGGCTCAAAATTCCTAGTTCAAAAAACAACCAAGGCAAAACAAGAGATGGTTTTTAGTCATTGTAATAAAGTGTAAGTGTTTTGTTTTACATAATCATTTCCCTTGTTTCTTAATGAGATTGGCTTGGATAAACTTATCAGCTAGAACAAGATGATTGGTTTGATGCAACTTGCAAAGTTCTCTGTAGTAATATTGTTAAAATTGGATTGGTACAGCAATTTATAAAATATTTAAGCTTTTCCATGTTGTTGCTCTTTTTTCAAGCTATGTCTGGTAGCATATTTGTACTGGTTTTCTTATGGAACACCCTTCTGTTTAAAATTATTATTATTTTTTTTTTTGCCAAAAAGCTACACCTTCTTCTTAAAAAAAATTCAGGATAATTTTACTACACTTAAGAATACTTTTTTGATAAATAAAACTAAAAGGAACAGCATGAGATTGGGCATTTTCTTTAGTCTTTTTATTCGTGGTTTTGAATTTTTAAATTCGTTTTGATTGCGGACAGTGTGTGATTCTGGTACATTAAGCTAAGAATATTGGTTCAAATCACTTAATATACCCCTCTCTGCAAATTATTTCGAGTAAAAGTCACAAAACAAGTTATATATATATATATATATATATATATATATATATATATATATATATATATATATGTGTGTGTGTGTGTGTGTGTTTGGGTTGAATCAGATCAGCAGTAGGTAAAGTGCAATGTATATGAACTGAATTTGAATGCACATGATTTAGAAACACTGGCTTTCTTGTGACTTGTGTAAGATACACACTATGAAGGGCTGCCCATGATAATCATCTAGATCTACATGGAGTGACTTGATTTTTTGAAGAGAAATAGCTTCATTAAAACTGTTCTTTCTCTCCTGTTTTTTTTTTTTTTAAAGAAAAATAAGAACTGCAAATTGACAAGCCTTGAACTTCCTCAGTACATTTGGGTAGTACTAGAAGGCTTAATCAGGAAGAGGAATTAAAAAAAAAGTTTGAATCGGAATTGATAGATTTATTATACATATGTACACATGTACCTTCTATCTTTCTTTAAATTTTTTAAGGGAGCATAGCAGTCACCAAAGGAATTGAATGGCCAAATTCTCTATACATAAACTTAAACTGTTATTATTTGTATCTGTCCTTTTTTTTCTGTTTCTCTTAGGCAACATAATGTCGATATTGCCAATGAGAATACCAACCTATTGATCGGATCAAAAAAAATTCGTGAATATTTTTTTTAATTAAAATAAAAAAGAGAGTAAGATAAAAAAGAAATTCGATCTACAGAATAAACACCCATCCTGGTTTGTTTTGCATTAATGCGCTCTCTCTCTCTCTCTCTCTCTCTCTCTCTCTCTCTCTCTCTCTCTCTCTCTCTCTCTCTCTCTCTCTCTCTCTCTCTCTCTCTCTCTCTCTCTCTCTCTCTCTCTCTTTCTCTCTCTCTCCCCCTCTCTCTTTCTCCTTTCTCAATTTCTCTCTCTCTTCTCGTCTCCCTCTTTCTACTTTCTTTATTTCTCTCTCCTCTCTCTTCTTTCTCTCTCTATATCTCCCTCTCTTTTTCTCCTTTCTTTCTCTCTCTCTCCTCTTTCTCCAACTATCTCTTTCTCTCTCTTTCTTCTTTTCTCTCTTCTCTATCCCTCCCTCTCTTTCTCTTTTTCTCCCTTTTCCTCTTTCCTCTCCCTCTCTTTCTCTGTCTCCTCTCCCTCTCCCTCTCTGTCTTGCTATCCTTTTCTCTCTCATTCTCTCACTCTCTTTTTTCTTTTTCTTTTTGTCTCTCTCTCCTCTCTATCTCTCTTTCTTCCTTTCTCTCTCTCCCTCTTCATCTTTTTTCTTTCCTCTCTCTTTCCTACGTGTCTCTGCCTCAAGTGAAAGTGAATTTGGATAAGTAAATGTATAAAATGCTATGAAATTCAGCGTTCAGGTGACATCGTCCATTTCTTCAAAATTTCGTCAGTACTTTTGGAAAACAATATTATCAGTACGTGAGGACACTAAAGTTGAGAGAGAGAGAGAGGGAGAGAGAGAGAGAGAGAGAGAGAGAGAGAGAGAGAGAGAGAGAGAGAGAGAGAGAGAGAGAGAGAGAGAGAGAGAGAGAGGAACATAGACAGAAAGACATGCACACAATTGGGATCTAGATCTAGGCTAAATCGTTGCATCTGAGAGTCTTGCAAAGAATTATATGGAAATTTAAGGGTAGACAGAGTTTTCAAAGCAACATTTATTTAGTACGCATATTAAGTTTGCAAGTGCAAAATTCAGCTTCTGTTGTCAGTTTTTAGTGTAGAACGAGGTGTATAAAACCTTAAACAATGGACCAGGCCCATGTATCCCTTTAATCTTTGGTCTAAAACCGCCAGTTAATCAAGGCGCGTGAATCTCGCATATCATTTTTAGGAACATCATCTATTTATTACCGTATTTAAAAAAAAATCAGTACGGTCCATAGTGATTGTTCTCACACATTTTTTTTGTTGTTGACAAAAATAACGAAATATTCTTATCACAAAAACTTTAACTCTTATTCCAGAATATTTTATATGAAGATTCTGCGGATTTCCTGACGACTGATTCTATATACTTTAGGCGGAGAGAGTTTTGTTCTAAGCCCACAAAAAAAAAAAAAAAATTGTTTGTTGGTTGTTGTTTTGTGAGTGTGTATGTGTGTATGTGTTGTATTAGATTTTGCCTAAATCTCAAAGTGACACTTTCAATATTGGTGCCAATCTTAACATCTCTCAAATCCGAAGTTTCAAGGCAGCGAATTAGTGATACATGGTTAAAAAAAAAAAATAACAGTTAGGCAGTCCCATTTTGTACATGTTGTTTTCCTATTTCTTTTTAATTCTTTCCTGTCTTTAACAGTAATTCAAAGAGTTGACATTGTCGATCCGTCTAATTTTTTTTTAAACTTAAATTTAAAAATTGGATCACATTTAGAGTCCTTCCTTATTTTTCGTTTTTTCATTTAGTTCTGTCTCAGTTTTTGTTTCTTATTTTTTTCGACGAAAATGCACAAAAAAAAATGAAAAGACACTCATCGACTTGGGGACGCATTATATTTGTCAATGAGTAAGGTTAAATTTGGAGTTGTATAGAATTTCGCAAGGGCATTTACACATATATAATTATTGTATGAATATTTTGTTTCATTTATAAGGTTCTCACTTTTATCACATAACTCTCCCAGTGTTTTGAATATTTCCTTGTTTTGCATATAGCAAATAATGCTCTTTTTTTTAATTTTCATTTCCCATACAATTTTGAACACTTTTGTCATCTAAAACAGCATGTTTATTGGCAAGCTATTTTTCTCTGCTATTTGACTTTTTCTCGTGCAGCGTTTTAAAAGTTATTTGAAGTTCTGAAAAATTTTTGTTTGGTACAGGAATTAATTGTGGTATTCTTTTTGTGTTTACGGTGTGGACTTTTCCAAAAATTGTTGTGTGTTTTCTTGCATAAATCATTATTATTCGTTAGCATCTTGCTGTATTTCTCTCTTAGTTTGATCTTCTCTTCCTCTAAAAACCAATCCACAATTATAGTTTAAATTCTCCTTTTTCTTTGCTTCCTAGTGGTAGTTTGTAATGTTTGTGGTTTTCCTATTGTCACCATATTTTTTTTTATATATATTTATTCTGCTTTCACTCACTTCTTCAACCTTTTGAATTTTTAAATTATTTCCTTCTTTTTCTAATAATGTAAACACAGTGTCATCTGCATAAGTATGCTTCAATTTTTTTTTTTAATTCACATCTTGGTATTTTAATCCTTTCGATGCCTTTGTCTTGTTTTATCTCCTTCTAATAACGGTTCCAGTGCTAGAGTGTAATAGCCCCCACTCACGGACGGTTTTGGTAATTCTGTCTTGGGCAATCTGCACCCCCCCCCATAGAACCGCCCGTTATGGGCGATATCATGGGGCGCGACCCCCTGACGTAGAGCGAGGTGGTAACTTTTCGGCTTTCCGATAAATTTCGGGCCGGGTTTCAAGGAGTGGCCTTGAAAAAATATATACAATTTCCAAAAAAAAAATAACTTTTAATCACTTTTCTTTTTACATATTCGACATATACGTCAAATTTGCCACCAACACCATTTAATTTCTCTTGGAATGATAATAATAATAATAATAATAATAATAATAATAATAATAATAATAATAATAATAATAATAATAATAATAATAATAATAAGAAGAAGAAGAAGAAGAAGAAGAAGAAGAAGAAGAAGAAGAAGAAGAAGAAGAAGAAGAAGAAGAAGAAGAAGAAGAAGAAGAAGAAGAAGAAGAAGAAGAAGAAGAAGAAGAAGGAGAAGAAGAAGAAGAAGAAGAAGAAGAAGGAGAAGAAGAAGAAGAAGAAGAAGAAGAAGAAGAAGAAGAAGAAGAAGAAGAAGAAGAAGAAGAAGAAGAAGAAGAAGAAGAAGAAGAAGAAGAAGAAGAAGAAGAAGAAGAAGAAGAAGAAGAAGAAGATGAAGAAGAAGAAGAAGAAGAAGAAGAAGAAGAAGAAGAAGAAGAAGAAGAAGAAGAAGAAGAAGAAGAAGAAGAAGAAGAAGAAGAAGAAGAAGAAGAAGAAGAATAGAAACAAAAAACAAGATCTCCTGACCTGCTAATTCTTCTTATATCACACACCGTGGTCTGCAAAAGAAAAGAACTTTAGTTTATTGCTGTTGTTGTCATTCAAGTGAAAGGCTAGCTCCCCTGAACTGAACAATGAAAAGTTCTCTCAGTTCAGTCAGAGTCCATTTAGCTTACTGTACGTACGCTTCGACATTCCCTCTTTAAATCGAAGTTATACTTATAGATCTATATATATTTATTTAGCATTTTCGTTTTCACAATCTATTAAGACTAGTATCTTGAAGATTTAGTTTATTAAATTTTATAGAAATGTCAAGAACGCTTTTGGAAGGTTAAAGGAAAAGGTAATTCAAACAAAATGAAGAGAGAGAAAGCGCACGAAGAGTTGAAAATTTTGTTAAAACCTTCTATCTGAATGCTGGCAAGATCACATTTGGGTCAAAAATTGGTATCTCCGCGGATCGTGGCGAAAGGAAAAAAAATGATTTCATCTCAAACACAAGGAGCTGGTAAAAATGAAATATACGAACAAAACTATTATTTTTTTTTTTTTAATTTTGGTATCTTGAGTTTTATAGCAGACTCAAAAAATCCAAGAAAATACCAATTATGATAATGAAAGGTGACAGTTTGAGTAATCTCGTAAGGCCTCAGTCTATAGCGGAAAGGCGTCGATTTCAGGCCGTGATTTAGATAAAACTGACATAGTTTCTCCATTATTGTGTATAGAGCAAACTGAAAAAAATTGTCCGCTTAAATCACGGTAGAAAATTAGCCACGCAAGTTGTAAGTTTTTATATATATAGGCCAGGAAAAATGCCGGTAGGGTGCCGCTTTTATGCTTGTTGTCATGGTAAGGAAGTTTGTTGTGACCGAAAATAATATAACGGAGGACCTTAGAGACCGCGAAACGAAAGGAGAGAAAAATTATTGTTTTTGCTCAGTCGCTACATCTGCGTGTCTCATTAACCTGTGGCCTTGACGAAATTTCTGAAATATGGGGTTAGATTATTCGCTTCTAATACTTTATACAGGAGGTCATCGTTGACCCTGGGAAAAGCTTTTTCTTGATCAATGCTTAATAGTTTTCCTTCAATTCCTTCAATATACATGGATATCCATGTACATGTATTTATCTTTACAATATTTTTTGTGATTATCTCTCCTTCTTTATTTATTTTATTTTGTGTATGTGTGTGGGCTCAGAATGTAGTCAGGCTTATGTGGTTCATGAACACTGACCTTTTACAAATAATATTTGAAATAAGTTAAATGTCACATTTCTAGTTGTGATAATGAATGATTATATAATATTAATGATAGTTAGTGAAGAACTAAATATTTAATGGTTTTTCTATAGCTGTGCTGATTTTTTAAAATCTTTCTTTTTAAGCTTTTTTTCTATAACTCTTTTTCCTTTTTTTTTTCTTTGGTTTTCTTGGGGCTGCTATTTGGGCTCTTTCTCATTTGGTGGTGTGACTCGAACCTGGTAGATCTTTACTTTTCACTGCCTGTTAAGTCATTTTCGACTAATTTGTGCGGATGCGCTATGCTCATACCATTTTATATGGGTTTTATCTTCACACACTCCCCCCCCCCCTTTTTTTTTTGTTTCCCCTTTTTGTTTCATGTTTCTCTTCAACGTTGCTGTTAGAATCCTGTGGTTCATTAATTGACACTGTTGAAACAGTGTTTGTTTACTTGTTTTAGACTTTCTATCTTTTTCCTTTTACTTCTTCCTTTCTTTTTTTTTTCTAATCTCTGATCTAAGAAAAGAAAAAAAAAAAACATGAAAGGAGAATAACAAGAAAAAAAGAAAAGGATAAAATTGTGCGTCCAAGAAAAAATGCATGTCTATATTGTAGCTAGATATTGGCCGTTGTTTCTTCCACGTTCTTGTTTGTTCACTTTTCATTATATTTTTTTTTATTTTTTTTAATATTATTCGTATTTTTAGGGTCCATTCTCTTATACCTTTCAACACAGAGAAGTAAGGAACGTAACAAAATGAACGATATAATGGAAATGAAGCATAATGGTTCCATTTCAAATGAAATAGTCAGCTATTTTTCCATTGTTCGAACTATTTCTCATTACTAGTTTTATGTCATTCTTCTTCATTTTATTATTATTCTTCTTTCTTTTTTTTTTGATCTAGCCCGCTTGCCAGTCTTTTTTCCCTTATTGCGTGACCCAGTTGATTAAGTTATTAGTGGACATGTTCATTACCTTCGTCCTTTTGTTATTGGGCAGTGATTCTATTCTACAATTGTGGTTATTCATTTTTTCATTAAAAATAACTAGAAAAAAAACTTTTTATACTTTATTTGGTTTCGTTAGTGGGCGGGTGGGACCGCTGTCGTCGCTCCTTCGAGCGTAGATCGCGTCTCTAGTGTCAAGTCGGCGATTGTTATTAGTGAGGTTATTTAATCTGCTCAAGATGGATTTATGCTAATGCTCTCTACTTTATTGAGTCACGACGGAGGCACTCCATCCTCAGCCCAGTGTGGACCTTCTATTTCCTTGATCGATATCTACATCCTCTCTTTGAAATGTGAGACATGATTGAGCGGGTACTCCTGCTACACATGTAAGGTGATGTTAGTTTAGAAGATATTAAAGGGTAGATCTTCGAGCTACCCGCCATAAAATATAATGTCTAAACATCGTAGATGTTAGATGTAACGATTAAACGTAAACACGAAATTAAATACAATAATAATAAAAATAATTTTTGTACAATAATGAAACACTTGTTATTTTAAGATCCAATGAATATATAAGAGATTTAAAACAATTTTAAGTTACATATAATAAATAACAAAATTATATTTAAGTATAATTTTAAAATTAAAAAAAAAACTCATAAAATTCTCTGTCTTGCATAATTTTTCAATAATAGTGAAACTATTTTAAAATTAACAAAACATAAAAGTTATATCCCTTAGAGAGAAAACAATTATTTCTGATTATTTCCCTTAATAAGACGATGCATTGTCCTGGACTTCGACATTAATTGACTCGTGTTTTACATTTCATATAGAATGATTAAAATTATTACTATTTATATCTAACACCACATTTCTTAAATGGTAAGAGATGGAATAAGTAAACAAAAAATGACGAAAGTGAGTGAGGGAGAGAGAGAGAGAGAGAGAGAGAGAGAGAGAGAGAGAGAGAGAGAGAGAGAGAGAGAGAGAGAGAGAGAGAGAGAAAGAAAAAAGAAAATCCCATCACAAAAAATATAGTGAGATATCAACCGGATAACTTATTTACTGAAATCTCTCTCTCTCTCTCTCTCTCTCTCTCTCTCTCTCTCTCTCTCTCTCTCTCTCTCTCTCTCTCTCTCTCTCTCTCTCTCTTTTCCTCTGTATCACTCTGTCTCCGACTCTCTTTCACATAATGACAAGTAAGAACTATAAATGATTTATTTAAATGAAAGTCTCTCTCTCTCTCTCTCTCTCTCTCTCTCTCTCTCTCTCTCTCTCTCTCTCTCTGTATATATATATATATATATATATATATATATATATATATATATATTAGACACTCCGCCATGATGAAAGAGAAGCCCCGTGAAAGCGTACACAGCACTCAGAATTAAATCTTGTTATTTTTTAATGGATTATACATCCCTATGATCTAGTTCTAGATTCTGGATTCTGGCAGAAAATTTAAACAACCTTGAAAAGTTTAACCTATCGATGTTAATAATTATAAAAAAAATACCAAAATGTTTTTTTTTTCCGTTGGAAAAGAATCAGATTGTAAGCTGTTCTGTAAAAGTTCCGTGTGTTTCTTTTACCATGGTTGCCCTTATCGTGACATCTTACGTCATATCGACTCATTGAATACTCGGTAGCTAATCCGATTCGGTCATTGAAGCTTCTTCCAAGAAATTATTTTTAGGCTGTGACATTACTTAATAAAACCATGGAATCCTTAATTACTTAGAATTTGAAAAAAAATCGTTTCAATTAAACGATTTAATTAATTTGAGGCCCTGAACGAGCCTGAAACAGCAGTAAGTACGGGTTTTGTCACGCAAAAGTGGCGATTTTTAGTCCTTACTTCATCTATACCATTAATTATTAATTTAGTGCTTTTTTTCATTTTGTTTTGCTTTTTTTTTTTTTTTTGTTAAGGAGTCGAGGCTTGAATTCAATAATTCAGTACATATACCTTTATTTGTTTAAAAAAAAAAAAAAAATAGGCCGAGTGAGAATAATGTTTGGGGGTCGATTTTTCAATCGCGCGAGAATGCAAATGTAGGTAGTGTTGACTAGCTGTTTTTCTTGCAGCGCAGTTTTTCCTAGGTTAAAAAAATTCAAGAAATGTTATCCGTCCTTTAGTAATCTTGAATATTTTTCCATGGAAAAAGCAAAAGGATTGCTCTCTCGTGGTATAAAGCATAATAAATTTATTTAATTTTGTTTTTGGAACTCACCGGCCCATATTACATTTATGGAAAATTCATGCTAGTTAAATCCCTTGGTAACCAACCTCTCCAGTCCAACAGGTGGCAGTAATCTAGCAGCTGATCCAAGATGGCGGAGTTACAGGTGAATTGAGTTTGTAAACAAACATCATATTGTCTGTGAATAAGTTGTGACGCAGTCGAAAATAAAATTGTATGGTTTTGATTTTAATTTTTTAAACAGTCTTGTCGACCCTTCAGTTTTACTATTAAGATACCCTGAGACATAGCATCGTCGCTGAGTCTCGAGCTGATCAAGCTTCTGCAACATTCCAATTGCATTTAAGAAATGCGATTTAACTAGATCTAGATCTAGATCTACAGTGTCGAGTTTATCTACGTCTAGATATATCTAGATTAGATAGTATCTAGATTCCGAATATCAAATCTCAATCCGTATACCAGCAAGTATTTTAAGTTATAACTTATAAGTTATATAGGTTTAGAACTAAAATCTAGATTGACTGTGATACAGGCTCTTTCAGTTTTATTAGGCCCTAATCAAAACCTTCCTCTCTCCATGCTCTGGGATTAGTAAGAAAAGTATTAACATCTTCCAGAAAGAAAAAGGAAGATACCTGTTTGGAGCCTGTGATTTGTGTAAAGATCTTTTGGGAGACTTCTTCCTCTTCTGTCAGTAGTTGAGAAGCACCGTAAAAAAAAAAAGAAATGGGCCTACGTAGAGTGCAGCTCCAAAAAATACAAAACAAAGCAAACACGTGAGCTTTCGGCTTTATGCCTTCGTCAGATACAAGAACAAGATCAACCAACCACACAAGAATATTCACATATTAAATAAATATTGTGGAAGTACAGAGTCACAAAAAAAAAAAAAAAAAAAATATATATATATATACATATATAAACATATAGGCCTATATGATATATACATACATACATACATATATATATATATATATATATATATATATATATATATATATATATATATATATATAAATATATAAGATCTTACCTTAAATTTCCATGCATACAAGTATGCATGGAAATTTAAGGTAAGATCTTCTATATTTATGTATTGCTCCAACAGTTGAGCACTCTCATCAATTATTCCACTTATCTTCAAACTATATATATATATATATATATATATATATATATATATATATATATATAGAGAGAGAGAGAGAGAGAGAGAGAGAGAGAAAGAAAAAAAATAATTCAAAAATTATTTATTAAAAAATTGAATATATTATTATTTATAAAAAAAATGAAGAATTTAATAAATATATATAAAACTCCAAAAAGATAAGTAAGCTGAAGAGAGAAGAATTTAATGAAAATGTACTTCAAAGAAAATGATAGTTGAAGATTGGGAGCACAAGAGAAAGAGAAAGATAGGCATATAGAGAGAGAGAGAAAGAGGAAGTGGGGAGGGCAAATAGGGGAAAAAAAATCAAAGCTAACAGCTTAAAGGAAATCTGTACAAACACGAACAGAACTGTAACAATGTGCAGCATAGATTCAAAGTCAAGCACACACACAAGGCCCAACCAGACAAAACCTTTATGGCCCAAGAACAAGCATTCAACAGGCAACAAGCATATTAGTTTAGCGAGATCTTACCACCCCAAACCCAGGTTTGAGACGCCACAGGCCACATCCCCTTGGGTCAAGGATGCAAAATTGCAAGTAACACACATGTACAATGCCTCTCGCTTTATTCATTCATTGATATCATAACATAGGAATGAATTGTTTTTCTGTTTATTTTCAGGTGAACTGTCTGTATGATTTTGAAGGTGACGATTACAATGGAGAACTAAGCTTTGCTGCTGGGGAAACCTTAAGCATATTAAGACAGGTAGATTTAATTTTTCTAACACAATTTAATTATGTGATCTAAGAGGCAAGATTTTTTTTTATTTATTGTAACAGGATAAACTTAATTTTTTTTTTCAATGTCAGCCCAATACTCTGGTTTTTACCCATTTTTGTCATAAACGTAGGAAAGTCAAATCCTAAAAAAGAAATTAGAGAATCATATAGTTCAACATAGCATATAATTAATATCCAAACTGCTTTTGCATAAATCACCTGAAAGAAATTTTAAAACAGTTGGTCTGTTTCAATTTCACTTCACTTGTCAGTTTTGAAATTCCTAATGAAATGAATGTTTCTGGACAAGCGGTTTTGGGTATTTATTCTTGAGAGATCTCCATTAAGCTAAATCATAGAAATCGAGCTTATATTAAATCACACATTAGAAATATTTAAATAAATCATCATACTTTAAGCTTGTTCTCATAAGTTTACCTTGTAACTCAGACTTCGACAATTTTTATCAGTTCATGAAGCTATGATTAATGTTTTGTAATTTGTTATGGAAGGCTGTGATCTTGCATTTCCCTATTTTTAACTCATTGAGAGAAAGACAAGGTGGTGTGCATATATCTAAAATCTGAAAAGAATAACATTTGTCACATTATACTTCAGAGATACTTTCTTATGTCCTGACAATGACTAAGAGCAACAGCATATTTTGTTGCAGCAATAGTCTTGTACAAAATTATTATTAGTGGTTGAAACTCTTTGCATCTGTCCCCTGAATCTTGGTCATAACCCCTTTGTCTTCCTATCACTATAGTATCAGACTGACTTATTTGATCTCCGTACTTAATAATTTCTCATTCATGATGCTGAGTTTTGGGACCCACTTTTGTTTATTTTCTTTGATTAAGTTAAGTATTCTTGGAGAAAAATTATTCATATAATAGTTGCCTGATCTTCAAATTCCATCAATTTGGACCAAAACTGATGAGGAAATTATAACCCTTGTTTGACGTTTCCTCATAATTCAAGAGAGGACCTGAAGTTGTTCTGCTCAGATCTTTAAAGTTTCAATAACAATAAACTCATCTTTCACTGCTCTTTTTTTCTTCAAAGATTTAAGCTGCATTTTATGAAATTGCATATTATTCACAATCAATACAATTTCAATGTGTTTCACATAGTTTTATTCTTTTGCAGCCGAAACTTGTTTTACTTTGCTGCTAACTTGCTGTCTTTGCTTTCACCATTATATTTGTCAACTTTGCTTTCATGGCTGAGCTCATAACTGTTTCTCCTATAAAATCCATTGGAAATCTGCATTTGTGGATTTTGGAGAAACTTTGTTAACTTCACAATGCAAAAAAATAATTTCTTGAAGAACAGTCCTCCTGCATGCAGCATCAGCATCTATGTTAAGTTCCCATGTTAAGGTATTGAAGAGAGTGATCATGAATTTATCTTTTGATACTGCAGTAAACCAACAATTGAGGAATTGTTTTTTATTTTTGAAATGCGTTTATATAGAGGCATAAATCTCTCTGTCTGTCTGTCTCTCTGTCTGTCTGTCTGTCTCTCTCTCTCTCTCTCTCTCTCTCTCTCTCTCTCTCTCTCTCTCTCTCTCTCTCTCTCTCTCTCTCTCTCTCTCTCTCTCTCTCTCTCTCTCTTTCTCTCTTTTCTTTTGCAACATATCAGTAAATGCCACATACATGTATTCCTTAATGCACCATTTGTGGAGTGACATGATCTCTGCAGAGATTAAATTATTTTACAAGTTAAATCTTACAGTGGCTTTATTTTCTGTAAGGTGCACAGCAAAATCTTCGATAACAACAAGTCATGTAATTCATTAATTTATGGAGTTATTTAACGAATTCTGTCAACACCAACAGATCTATGTAAACTTGAAACTGGGATAGTGGGATGGGGGTAGCAAGGAGTAAGGTCGTACATAATAAAAGTTAGAAAGTAGTAGGATCACAAATACTTTTCTTTACCAAAGTGTTCTACTAGTTGTACATTTCATGTGTATCATTTTGTGTGTGTGTGTATGTGTGTATAACCTGCTGATTGATCAGAAAGTTGATTTTTGTATCTCGAATTACAAGCATTTTTTTTAACATGTATGCTTATGAAGAGGGCATCATTATACTCTTTTAAAAATTTCAGACTTTCAAACAGATATAAATAGATGAGGAATTATCCCATTGTGATACTCACTTAAACTTCAAAGATTATTTTTGATTCATTATTTTATCAGCCAGTCTCTACTGTCTTCTTTCCCATATCCTTATGCCGAAATTTAATCTGGAGATAAACTAAATGATGACTGCGAACTAAATCAATATTCAATTAGCACAGTCAAAGGACCAAGCTAGGCATGATTATATCTATGACACAATGTTGTAACTTGATCGTTAGAGAGCGGACAACAGACTATGTTGCGGTTAATGTGATGTTTTGGCTATACTAGGTGTTGATTAAATGGTTTTAAATACGAAATTAAAACTCATTTTGTTTAGCGAACTTTTTTTTTCTTTCCGGAGACATCTCGAACTCAAAAAGATTCTTAAATAGTTAAATTTTCTCAGTTAGAAAAGGGAAGTGGGTGGTGTTAACAAAAATTAAATATATAAAAAACATCTTATACAATATGTAAAAGAATGGTTTGATTTGTCTCGAAGTCTTTTTCTTCTTCCCCTTTTCTTCCTCCTTGTTCTCTTTTTTTATCTTCATTTTCTTCTTCTTCCCCTTTTCTTCCTACTTGTTCTCTTCTTTATCTTCTTCTTCTTCTTCTTCTTCTTCTTCTTCTTCTTCTTCTTCTTCTTCTTCTTCTTCTTCTTCTTCTTCTTCTTCTTCTTCTTCTTCTTCTTCTTCTTTCTTCTCCTTTTTACTTAATGACAACATCCATTATGTGTCTATTGTCTCTCTCACTAACGCTATCGGTCGCTTGAGTAAACTCAATGAGAGAATGGTGTTCGAAGATATTGTTCAACCCTCTCGTATTTCTTTTAACCGAGGCATTGTTATTTTTTCATGCGTTGTAAGCACATGTTGCATGTGCAGTTATTAGCTCTCGGCACATCAGTGTCTCATGCTCGATATTCATTGGCTCACTGGAGTCAACTGAGGTTTATTGGCTCTCGCGCAATCCTGCAGCCTATGGACCAATTTAATGAAATCTGGTGCGTTGGGTGTAAAGTGATCAGCAGTGAAGGTTTTATCAGTGAGTAGAAACCCAAAAGACGGTGGTTTCCGTGGGCGGAAGTTTGAATCCTTGTAAATCTGTATCGGACGCTGATCATAGAAGAGCTGACTGCTTCTGTTCCTGCTATGTTTTTTTTCTTTCTTTTTTTTTTAGATTATTTTAAATTTCTAAATACAAATATCCTTTCTTGGTCCGGGGATATTCAGGTTTTTTTTTTCGGGCGAGCAGTAGGAAAGGCCCTTTAATTCCTTTAACCGCTTCATATCATAAAATAAATGCTCCACAATGGATACTATGTTTTTTTTCAGCCAGTGACAGGACTTTTATCATACGCCGAAATTCCCAGCAGCCCTTTTTTAAATGCCCTCTCGTGAGAGGAAACAGTACACATGGGTAGCTAGGAAAATGTGATGTTGATCACTTGGTGTCATGTAAAACGACTCTTCCTCTTCTTGCACCCAGTATCCTAAATCCTTATGATTCAGCTTACCGTTACATCGTTGTTCACCTATGTTATTACCCAGGCGTCACATCTCTCTCTCTCTCTCTCTCTCTCTCTCTCTCTCTCTCTCTCTCTCTCTCTCTCTCTCTCTCTCTCTCTCTCTCTCTCTCTCTCTCTCTCTCTCTCTCTCTCTCTCTCTCTCTCTCTCTCTCTCTCTCTCTCTCTCTCTCTCTCTCTCTCTCAGGCTTCTCCTGTATTGTTCTAAGCGTTGCAGTTGCCGTTCTTTCGCTTACTTTTATGCGCGTATCGTCAAAGTCACTTTACAGAGAGTTTCGCCTTGTTTGAATTCAAAGCATTGTCTTGTATTTCTCAGTTAAGTGCCTCCTCCTTATTATCCCCCTCTCTCTCTCTCTCTCTCTCTCTCTCTCTCTCTCTCTCTCTCTCTCTCTCTCTCTCTCTCTCTCTCTCTCTATCTCTCCCTCCCCCGAGAAAAAAAATCCTTCTATAATGTTGCTTAACGAGATAGGCCTATGTCAATAATAGAAATCAGAAACCCATTAACGATCGCCGCAATTATACAAAATAAGTTTGTAATCATGATAGTGCAGGACAAGTGACGTACGCATACATACATTGTGTATGCTCAGCTTGCTGAGGCCATGACTCACCCTCCAGGCAATATTCAGTGCAGTTAACGCGGCAACAGCAGCTCCACTGGAACTTGATCTGGATTATCTTTGGGAAAGGCAATTTACCGAATTTGACAGTCCTTTCGATATATATGGGAGTGGCGATGAAGGGTTAAAAATAAATCTCCTTACAGACTTTACTTTTCTATTTAGGATGATTTTTTTTTTCAAACACACACACACACACTTTTTATTCTTTGGTATTTCTGTTCGGTTTTTCCATTTGTATTGCAAAAGAAAAAGCCACGTTTGAAAATTTAAAGAGAAAAAAAAATCCTAAATAGTAAATTTAAGTCTGTAAGGAGATTTATTTTTAACCCTTCATTCCTTCCTTTATTTCCGCTCAACTCAAGCGCGTCTACTCTCGTTTCCTCACTTTTCGATTGAAGTATATCAGCACAACCTGAGTTATATAAGCATTGTATCCGTCTATGCCGTTTTATTTTTTATTTTTTATTTTTTTTTGACCGTTTGAAATTGGTGTTTTTACAGTTTTCCCTGATGATTCCCCTCTTTTTGGTCTTTCAAAATGATGACCCTCTCCCCCTTCTGCGCTTTCTCCGACCGCTCCATGCTCTGCCACCTCTCTAGCTTGTCAAAGATCCGGAAGAGGAATAACTCGTGCTGTTGATGACAGGTTCGGCTAGATCGTGTGTTTATGTATGTGTGTGTGTGTGTGTGTTTAGCCGCCTACGTTCGTCTCTGTGTCGAGGGGGCAATGACTCAGATCTGTCGTGAGCTCATTCAGTCATGTCCATGGTCGGAGACGGGCGGAAGTCTGCTCTTCAACAGCTGCTAGACATAAGTGCTGTGTGAAGCATCGCCAAGAGAGAGCGAAGCCTACCGGGTTTTTTGTTGTTTGTTTTTTTTTTTTTTTGGGGGGGGGGGGGGTGGTATTCTTTGGAGATTTTTTTTTTTTCGTTAATTGCAGAGAAATATGAAAAAAAAACGTATTGCCTTAAAGTGAAAATTCCAAAATCTGAGAAGTCGCACAATAATGCTTGACATTGAAATTTGTTATTCAAAAGCATTTGTACGATCAATTTAAAATTTACTTTTTTTGTTTCGTTTTGTTTTGTTTATAAAATGAGACCTACTACAGTGCGCTCAATGAGCTGTTTCCGTAAATTATGTCACGTGACAACAAAACGCGAATTCCGCCCACCCTCTATAGCTTATGGCTTGTTGGCAGTTTTCGCCAAACCAGTCATTTCCGGTAAATGCAAGAAGGCAAGATGGTTTGTGCTATTTTTCTACATACAAAGTCGTCGCGTGCTCAACGCATGTAGCCCATTAAAAGAAACCTCTAGCTTTTCATGATCTCCCATTGCGCCGCGTCGTTTTTCTCACGCTTGTAAAGCTGATCATTGAAAGCAAGGTGTCTTTCTTCACGCCGAGTTGAATTCATCAGAATGTTAATCCCAAAGCTCTTTTGAGGATACGAAACAAAATCTCTTCAATCGAAGTTGAATCCATCAGAATTTTATTGTTAAAACTCTTTTGAAGATACGAAGCAAGTTTTCTCTCTTCTCCCGAAGTTGAATCCATCTGAATGTTATTTTTAAAATGTTTTTTGAGGATCCGACGCAAGTTTTCTTTCTTCTCGCGAAGTTGAATCCATCAGAATGTTATTGTTAAAACTCTTTTGAGGATACGAAGCAAGTTTTCTCTCTCCTCATGAAGTTGAATCCATCAGAATGTTTTGTTTTGAGGATCCGAGGCGAGAATGTAGAGCACAATCAGAGAGGATAGATTTCACCATCCTCCTTGATAATGGCTCTCAGGTTCCGTCAGTTGAAGCGCAAGTATCGCGACTGTTTCGAATCACGGTTTACTTGTATGACATGCCGGCAGACTATGACTGGTCGTATAATCGAAAACACTAACACTTCGAGTAGGCGATTCAAACAATGACAAAAAAATAGCAACAATAACAGCAACAACAACAACAAAGACTATCAAAACAAGATCATCGCTTACATTTTCGTTTAAGGCAATTCGGACGCGCGTGCCCCTCAAGCCTGCTCTGATGTATGGAGCTGTATCCTTTTCACAGCTGTTCAAGCTCTGTTGGATACAATAATGCCGAGAGATACCACCGCCGCGTCGGAGATACAATACATCCGCACAGCATAGCAAGGAACTGAGACAAGATTTGATAGACAAGGGCTGCACGGAGATCGTTAATCGACCATCTTTGCATGTGGCCATGTTTGCTTTTAACTAGAAATTTCCTCAGGACCGGAGAAACAAAACGGATACATCATACGTAGATTGAACGACTTCTGAAGATACAAATCAGCATGCCGCATTCGAAATTTTAACTGCCCCACTATGATTCTCATAAGCTTATTATTTTTAACACAAGCGGGTAAAACCATTCTGAAGGGATGTAGGAACCAGTATTTTGACGTGAAACTCGGTAAAGAGCGACAGATCAGCTCATATATTTTTTTTAAATATAAAAAAAAATACGCGTTTATTTTCAGAATTTTTGTTGTTCCATCCACGTCCGAGCTATCATCAAACATTTCTAGCACTTGCCAGTCGGGACAGCTAAGTCATTTAAGTAAAGCTTTTTTTTTCCCTTGATTTGCTCGATTCGAAAGTCATAAGCAATGGTGGTAATTACAGGGCGTCTGTTGTCCTTAGAATTGTTGCCATCTTCCTTTATATGAATATCGTACTTGACTGTTTACGTTATCTCTCAGGTCGAGATATCGATTACCAGTGTTGTCCTTCGTATCGCTCGAATTCCTGTAACAGTTTTCTGATTGCGTATCGATTGTCACTTGGAGTGGCTGATTTCTTATCATACATATTAAGCGAGCGGAAAGAATAGTTTGCTTATTTTGTAAACTTTCAGTTTGTTTTTAGATCACTTTCATCGTTCATCATCTCGTATCAGATTCAAATTTTATTTATTTTTCTTTTTATCCTGCGCTTTTCTAATCTGTTTTGAAGATCCTTTTAAACGCTTACTAATAGGCTATGAATTCCCGCTGTGAGTGCCGCGCCCACTGCTTTGCTGGGAACACAGCTGCGCATTTTTTTACACTTACATGTTAACGTATAGTTTAATGAAAGGATCTATAAATAGATTTGAATGTTACACAATATTGGCTATTATAATAATTATTTTTCTTTTTCATTTGCGAGTCGCAATTACTTTGTTCCAGCCCTTTCAGTCAGTGCAAGCCTGGCTGTGAATGTTATAATTTTTTTTCGTTTTTGTTATAATTTAACCAGTCTTTTCTTCAAGATGCTCCATTTTTCTAGGCTATCAGACTCCTTCTTTTTGTGTTCCTTCTCTCCACAACTTTTTTTTTTAACTTCTACATAAATGAAGGGAGCTATCATGCAACATCTCTAGCAGTATCGAACATCCATAAACCTTAGAACTTCACATCTTTTTAAGAGGCTTAATAACAATGTGCCTTTCATTTCCTTGGAGTTGTTTTTCTTTTCTTTTCACTTTTATCATGAACAATTTTATAGTGAGAATTACAACACGCGCAGGTAGCCGCGTACAACCTTAAGTCGTTTTATGACGGTCTTTGCACTCGTCAGCCATTGCTGCTGTACTTATCCCCTATTGTTACCGGCGCTGCTTCAGTGTTGTCGGTCTCTTGTTCAAGAGTCGTTTGACAATCGCTACACGATGAAGGAATCTGGGCTTCGATTAGCCGAGCATCCTGCCGAACATGATGGCCTGTCAGTGGTGGTGGTGGTGGTAGAAGAGATGGGGCGGTTCCCGGCGTTATCAGTGACAGCAGAAGTGGTGTTTCAGCCCGAGGCCTCATCGGGTTATGTCACTGGCCTCGGTCAGTGGTTTGTTAGCTCTAGCGTTAGATTTAATGCTGTGTGTGTGAGAGAGAGACACACACAACACACACACTAATTATGGCACGCGTAATTTAGACGGTGGTGAATGGCAGTCTTGGCTCGCTCGATTGAAATGGCGACACAGATATCATGTTTGTGTGTGTTTATGTGTGGTATATATATATACACAGGTTCTTTAATGTGGTTTTCCCACTCAAAACAGGTTCTTTAATGTGGTATTTGTACCCTTCAACACAGGTTCTTCAATATGGTATATATACCCTTAACAGGTTCTTCAATGTGGTATATACCCTTCAACACACAGGTTTTTCAATGTAGTATATTGTATACACTTCAAGACATAGGTTCTTCAACGTATCCGCGGGCTATGCGCTTCCTCTCGAAGAACGTACCGTGTGCATGTCCTCAAGTTTGATTGAAAGTTCATGTCATTCATCTAAGAATTCATTCTACTAAAAATCGCAATGGCGCATTCTTAGTCTTGATTGATAGTTATCGCCATACTACCGACTTCATCGTGGTTTTTAATGTTTCGGGCCGTGCATGCTTAGGTTTGAAAGTAAACAATGCACGAGTGATGCTGAGGTTTGAAAGTAAACAATGCACGAGTGATGCTTAGGTTTGAAAGTAAACAATGCGCGAGTGAGTGATGTGCCACCAAACGTCTGCAACCGTCTTTTAGCACTGACGATTACTATGAAACAGGTAACCGGGGAATCTCTCTCTCTCTCTCTCTCTCTCTCTCTCTCTCTCTCTCTCTCTCTCTCTCTCTCTCTCTCTCTCTCTCTCTCTCTCTCTCTCTCTCTCTCTCTCTCTCTCTCTCTCTCTCTCTCTCTCTCTCTCTCTCTCTCTCTCTCTCTCTCTCTCACGCACACAGATACTCTCTCTCTCTCGCTCTCTTTCACTCACATACACGCTCATACTATCTCTTTTTCTTTTTTCCTCTCTTATGATCAATGACAAGGCACTGGGTGTTATAAAAAGAACCGACACACACTTAGTTCAACAGTGACTTGCTCAAAAGGGGAAACATTTTATGCAACAGTAGTTAAAAAAAAAAGAGAGATAAAACTGGCAAAAACTCGAGGCGAAATCACAAGGGTCTGTGGACACAAACAAAGTTATAGATTTTTAAAGTCCCTCCCCCCCCTTTCTTTTGCGCTAATCGCTCATATTTTAGTCACCTATTAACAGTTTAGCTCGAAAGTGATGGGAAACGGAGTCCTAGTGGCTGAGCCTGATATCTGATCGCAAAGCTCAGCTTTTGCGGCGTGAGTAGCAGGCCCATAGTCCAATAGTTCATTGATTAATAGAGATGTGAGTGACATTACTGACAGGTGCTAGGCATCGTGGGGTTGATCTGATGTAAAGATCAATGACACCCTCCACTCACATATCTGTTTTCCTTTTTGCCCACCCCCCCCCCCCCTCCCCATGAGCCTGATATCTGATCGCAAAGCTCACCTTTTGCGGCGTGAGTACCAGGCTCATAGTCCAATAGTTCATTGATTAATAGAGAAGTGAGTGACATTACTGACAGGTGCTAGGCATCGTGGGGTTGGTCTGATGTAAAGATCAATGACACCCTCCACTCACATATCTGTTTTCCTTTTTCGCCCTCCCCCCATGAGCCTGATATCTGATCGGAGAGCTCACCTTTTGCGGCGTGAGCATCAGGCCCGTAGTCCAATAGTTCATTGATTAATAGAGAAGTGAGTGACATTACTGACAGGTGCTAGGCATCGTGGGGTTGATCTAATGTAAGGATCAACGACACCCTCCACCCGCATATCTGTTTCCTTTTTCGCCCTCCCCCCTTCCAAGAAAAAAAAAAGAAGCAAACCATAGTGCCATCTGAGGTGTAGATGGCAGTGTGTATAATTATATAATATATATTATACACACGTAACATAAAAAGCCTGCTCGACTCGATATCGTATTTACGCTGTGACGTGAAGCCTGTTCAACTATACAGGTCAACAGGCTGTCTGCCGTCTGGCGACACAGGGCTTGTTTCCTTGAAACCTGATAAAAGAGATCAGAGAAAGTGATATGTTGGGCTAACAAGGCGTTTTATTTATAGGCGTTGAGAGTGTCTTTAGAAGAACACTAACATTAACTTTATCATTACTTTAAAAAGAAAGAAAGAACTTTTTACATGTAAACCAAACCAAAACCAAACACCATCAAGCTTTTCTCTAGGACATGCCAGGGGATCCGTAAAGACGGTGTAATGATACTGCAAACTTGTAGATGTCATCAAGGACATAGCCAAGCATGTTGCTTTTGTAGCAGCAAAACATCACCAGAAGCAGGAACGCGCGGCTATGCAAAATGATCTTTAAACAGAAAAAAAAAAAGACAGACATATCAATAATGCTAGAGCAAATAACGTCGTTATCGATATTAAATATCTCCTGAAGTGGAAATACTAATTCGATATATTGATCAATGAAGCCAATATATACTTAACAGCAGCTGCAGCAGATTATTAAAAAAATAGGCAGATAGTAAAACGTAACTGTCTAAGTTGTCTCAAGAGAATGATCAATACGCTCAATGTTATCTTGAGAAATAGCAGCTGACGTTATCCCTTGGGGTTTCGTAGATAAAAGTTCACGCGAAATACTGGTCGGCACGGATACCTATTCGTAAAAACAATTATGTTTCGTCTCCACAGTATAGCCCTGGTCTAAATAAATGTGGGGCAGTAAAGTAATGGATTTGCGTCAAACTACTTTCGTGACACACATATATAGGTTGAGAAATCCAAATGGTTCTCTATCCATTTTTCTACTTATCTGTATGTCTGTGTCTGTGTCTGCCTCCATCTACCTGCCTTTCTGTCTCTGTCTCTGTCCCTCTCTGTATATCTGTCTGTCTGTCTGTCTACGTCTCTCTCTCTCTCTCTCTCTCTCTCTCTCTCTCTCTCTCTCTCTCTCTCTCTCTCTCTCTCTCTCTCTCTCTCTCTCTCTCTCATTCATTCCCTCCCTCTATCTATCCGCCTTTCTCTCGCTCTCAAACATCTTCAAAAAGCTTATGAGAAAATGCACTTTGTGGACATCTAGAAGGTCTCTGTGTTTGTGTCCCTGCCACTCACTGGCCCTCTGCCTGTCTGTCTGCCTCTATATCTTCCTTTCCCTCCCTCTTTTAGTTTTAGTCCTAGTCTTAATTCTTATTTCATACATGGCCCCCTTTTTTCCTTTGTCGTCCCTGCCGTATTTTTACACGTACAAACTTCTTCAATATTGTGCTAGGCGCCAGCCAATTTGATATGCTTCGCTACATATAATATTATCTCCTTTGTCTCTCTTTTTCGTTTTCTTTTTTTTTAATTCTATGCCTTTCTGGATATAACCATAAGTCTGCTTGCCTGACTCTCATCTCTCTCTCTCTCTCTCTCTCTCTCTCTCTCTCTCTCTCTCTCTCTCTCTCTCTCTCTCTCTCTCTCTCTCTCTCTCTCACTGATTCTCTCTCTCACACAGTCTGTCTCTCTGTGTCTGTTTCAGTGAATCACCATAACTCTTTTGTTCTCTGCTCATAGGCTCGTCGTGGAAGCAACAAATAATAATCGGTTGATATGGGACAAAACGAAACGTAGTAAGTTGTGCTGTGGCGTGTCCGGTTTTTTTTTTTTTAATCTTTTTGTAAATCTCTCTTTTTTCTCTGTGTGTTAGTTTGTCCTCTTAAGCGCCCTTTGGAAAAGGTCACACTCAGTCTTTGACTGTCGCTATACACAGTGCTGTTTCCCTGGACTGCCAACCCATTGTGCTTTGTGTTCTCGGTACTCACACTTACATACAAGCTAAGCATATTGCGGGAGTAGAACAGCAACTGCTGACTCACGGAACCGCAGCTGTTTGTTGTTTTTGCTAGGCGGAATAAACTCAATACGGACACAAAGCCGTGATGTGACTGTTGGTTCCAAAGAATCTGATAGCAATAGAAATGAGGCTATTATTATATCTGATCCAATGCACACCCATTGAGTTTTACTCTGACTCGCAACATATAGCAACATGTAGCAACATATAGCAACACATAGACTCGCAACATATAGCAACATATAGCAACACATAGACTCGCAACATATAGCAACATGTAGCAACGTATAGCAACACATAGACTCGCAACTTATAGCAACATGTAGCAACACATAGACTCGCAACATATAGCAACACATAGACTCGCAACATATAGCAACATGTAGCAACATATAGCAACACATAGACTCGCAACTTATAGCAACATGTAGCAACACATAGACTCGCAACATATAGCAACATGTAGCAACATATAGCAACACATAGACTCGCAACTTATAGCAACATGTAGCAACACATAGACTCGCAACATATAACAACTTATAGCACCCTGACCAATAAGAAGAAAAGTGTCCTAAGTCTTCCATGCTTTTAATATACTTGAGGAAATCTCCTTGTTGTGGGAGAATTCCCGTAGAACTAGTAACTAGACGTCATCAAGTGAAAGTGACATGGTGACTTCTGAGAGAACGAAACTTTTGTCTTTTGTTGACACTTCGAAAAAATTAAGAATATATTTGAAATATACTTGGGAAAAATAAAGTAGGGATGTCATACTTTGAGTGTCTACCTATCTTGGGCAAATGAAAGAGACTTTTTTTTTCTGTAGACCAATGAATTAATACTGGCCAGTCATGCCACGAAGATCAGACAGTTTCAATTCTCATTTTTAACGTGTAGGAATTGTTTGAGCTTTAAGCATGGAGTATGAGGATCCTGCCTGGAAAGTAATATCTTGAAATAAATGTCCAAAAATATTCTTTTTTTCTTACACTTTTTTTTTTGGCCCTGGCATGGTATCCCCTGATGGATCTTGATTATTATGGTAAACCATTGATCTTGAGATCTGAAGGGACATTGCATCAAATGCTCAAGCCATGGTGGATTGGTTAAAGATCTCATCTTTTCAGCTCTACACTGTGTGATGAAGATTTTAATAGTTTGCTAAAGAGACAAAAAAAAAAAAGATTGCCTTGTCGCGATGGTAAGCAATCAATTAACTTCTCAGTATTGTGATGAAATCAAGTTCTTCGGGCCTTAACACATCCTAAGGCATATTTTAATTACTAAATTACGCACATGGTACTTGGCTCAACAAGTGGAATGTTAAGTTTTGCTTGTGCCTGGTGGTCAAATTGGCCTGGGTAGACAATACTTATTGTGGTACTGCTGCCCAATTCAGGCTTAAGACTGATGGTGGTCCTGGTGTTATCCAGTATGCTCTGATCTACAGTTCTCTTTATTTTATATACATAATTCTTCGTTTTGCTTGTGCCTGGTGGTCAAATTGGCCTGGGTAGACAATACTTATTGTGGTACTGCTGCCCAATTCAGGCTTAAGACTGATGGTGGTCCTGGTGTTATCCAGTATGCTCTGATCTACAGTTCTCTTTATTCTATATACATAATTCTTATTCTTTTCCAGGTCTTTAGTCTTAGCCCTAAAATTACACTTATTTTTGTCTTGTATAGACAAGTGAAAGATCTTTATTTCACATGAAATTCATGCTAACAGAATTGTTTTGTTGTAATAATAATCATACTTTCAAATTGCTGTTCACCTCTTGACATCCTCAGGATATCGGAGATGGATGGTGGGAAGCTCGTAGTCAAGATGGACGGCAAGGTTTGGTACCAGAAACATATGTGGAGGTAGGAATCTTAAGGTCATCAAGATGCCATTGAAATTAAATATTCATCAGTGATAACCAAAGTCACAGTAATTGGAAATGTTTACATTTTGCATTGATGGGGACAAGATGTATCATCAAGTTTTGTGGCAAAACTGATGGAACGGCATGAATTTTTAAAGTGACCTTGAGTCATTTCAGGCGAGAGAGCTAATACACTACTTAAATAAAACATCTTTTAGCTGCATATTTACTGCCGACTAATTGCATTAGCAACATAAAGCTTAGTTTTAAAGAAGAATTAAACATGGCAAATATAGGAAAAGGCAGAAGAAGAGTTAGACATACCAACTTTGACAATCAGTTGATACAACCAGGAAAATAAAAATAAATGCTCATTACTTATATTTCTCCATCAAAATGTTATGACCTATCATGAAAACTCTTTACGTCCTGTACCAGATCATTTCTGCACCAGAGCCTCAGTACCCTCCACCACCTCCTCCCATGGTTGCTGACACTGCATTCACCACTAACGGGAGCATGCAGCAACATCAGCAGCAGATGCCACAGCAACAGCAAAGCTTCGATGACTGGGACGATGACTGGGATGATGATGATGATGTCTCCAGCAACAGCACTGGAGGAGCAAGCCAGCAGGTAGATAAAAAGTGGGATGCTGCCTCATGTAAAGACACAATAGGGGAAATGGATTGTATTTTCCAAAACTCTTTTAAGATCTTTTAGTAGGCATATAAGAAGACTTGCGATTCTAGCAAAAAGTGCATTATGGTGTACTGCTTTCCAGGAATTCATAACTGCATATTTATTTACACCTACATGATAATGAACCTTAAAAGATCTATGAATTGATCAACAATTTTTATTGTAGAAGGCTATTATGGATTGCATGACAATCCCACAAAAATTTTTTCCCTTCATACCTTACTCGATATATCATATTCTTACAAGTTATGGAACTTGCAGAGCAAATCAAAGCCTGAATATATAATACATGCTCTATTATCTATATCCAATTGTACTGAGCAGACAACACAGATTAATTCAAGAACTACCCAGGCTCATTTTTGCTCAAATGCTACTTTTGATCACTGTCATTTTATTGAACTTCATCATTTAAACTCAATCAGAGTACAAAAGCAGCAATAAACCTTATTGTTTTGTTCTGAGCACGGAGCATTCTATGTTACTGCTGACTTAAGGATTTTTAAATTTTTCATTCTCCAAGTACATTTTTCTCCCCAGGATTTGGCGGGTCAGGGTAATTTTGGTCTTGCAGCACCTATGAGGAGAGAAGGCAAGCAGATCTCTCCAGGCAGTGAGATGTCAAAGTATGGAACAGTGAAAAGTAGTTTCAACAGGTATGTGTGTGGGACATGCAGTGATCCTGTTCTATTGTCAGTGCCTGAAGGTGTATGAGTTTATGAAAGTCACTAAGTTAAGTCCTTTATCAATTATAAAGAATTAATGGATTTGGAATCATGAATTCTTGTTAGCTAGCTAACTTCATAAATCTAGTGTTTTTCCCTGTCAGAGAAATAGCTCTGGTCTATCCAAAAATTTCTATTGTAACATGTAAGGCTCATTCAAGAAATTTGGTTCAAAAGAATTAATGTTGAATAACTGCCTCATGTTTCTCCTTTTACAAGCCTTTTCACACTTGAGCAATATCAGCTGATATTTGATGTCTGATTGCAAATTCTTTTGCTGCCCATAATTTACATGCAGACAACTGCAAATAAATTTCTTCAAAAGTCAGCGAAAGGTATTCACTAAGTGAGCTGTTAAACCAGTAGCTTGTGGATAGCAAATAAGTTATTTTGAAGCTGACGTTCGTGCTTCTTCACCCAGTCCTAATGATACCTAGATAGTATTTCAGCAGTTGGAAAAATAGGATTTTAAAGTACGTTTTTTCTTTCCTTTCTGGTTTGAACAAAGCAAAAATCTTTTTTATATCTTCTGAGTGCAGATAATTTCATGCAATTGTCAGCTTTTAGAAGCTCTGAAAATGTGTTTTTCCAAATTTCATCTATGCATTACAATGATATGTGTTACTTGCCATTTTGTTTTAACTTTTACTCATTGCATGTTTTTATTTTGTTTTTTGTTTGATTAGGTTTTCTCATTTTGCCAAATCTGGTGGTGAGGCTTTCTTGATGGGACAGGGGGAAGAAAGAGTCTCTGATAGTGACAAAATAAGAATTATTGTAAGTACAGAAAGCTTACAAAGATGTTATTTATTTATTTTAAACTATGCTAATAGGATGAATTTGGAAATTAAAAATCTCAAGCTATATGATGTTCGTTCATAATATCTTCAAGAAAAGATAATTTGACAAGGGATTTCTACCATTAGACAAACAGATAGGATCAACAAGCTTTTGAGTATTTGATTTAATTTATGGTTAAAAAAACAACTCATCCAAGTTACTTTAAAATCATTACGATCAATGCATACCATTATGTTCAACAATGCCAAATGTAGAGTTTTTACCTTAAATAAATTTTTCTCTAATGCTGAATAAATCAATCATGGTTACTACTTTTAGTATGGCCTATTCATTGAGAGTAGAAAGTGTTCTTTCTTTTGAAACAACAAACACTCTTTTTAAAAAAAATTAAAGCCTAATGCATATTACTTATATTTTAAAGCAAGAATCAAACATGAAGCTTCAAGAGCCATCCAGGCACAAGTGACTCAAAATTATATTGCTGTAGAGCCTTTTAAAGATAAAGATCTTTTTTTTTTTTTTTTGAGCAGTCCTTTTTAAAAATATTTGAAATTTTATAATTCTGTAAAAAAATTGCCATTATTAAAATTTTTCACCCATCTATAAGTCCAAAAATATATTTTTTTTACATCGCACTATAAATTCACTGTGTCAAAATTTAGACTTCCTATTGAATCTATCTAGCTGCATCATAAATATAAATGAATTTTTTTCACCGTTTCTGGAGCATAAAAAAAACAGAAGAAAGAAAAAAAGGTGGGGAAAAAAGATTTGTTGGCTTTATATTTATTTTTCTCCCTTAACATCAATTTGATTTTGGCTAATATAATTAATCTTTAAAATGTTTCATTACAGGAAACAAATGAAGGTCATGTATGGTTAAGTCAGGATGCAGCATATACATGCACAGTGACCTCTCCCAAGAAAGAAAGCAAAATGAAAGGCCTGAAAAGTTACATAGCCTACCAGCTAACACCTTCAGTAAGTTCTGATGATTTTTAATGCATTTTTTTTTCATCTTTGCACATGGTTTTGATTTTTTTTTTTTTGCCTGCCTCCCCCCCCATATTTATCTTAAATATTTCAATTCAATTTTTTTGCTATTAAATGTTGTTTTTCTTTTATGTTAAGCTCTTAGCACATGAAAATTATAAATATCTGGGCTACAAAAAATTTGTTTGAGAATCAATTATTTTACTTTTCAAACTTCTTTTTTTCCTCCTTTCCAGTTCAGTAATTTACAAGTGAGCCGGCGCTACAAACACTTTGACTGGTTGCATGAACGGTTAGAGTGCAAGTTTGTGTGTATACCCATCCCTCCCCTTCCAGACAAGGCTGTTACAGGTGCGTTGTGTGCTGCATGGATTTGCCATTACATTTCAAGGTTTTCAATTGTAATCTGTAGAATGTAAAATATCTATTCTCATGAGATTAGAATCTTTACTCTTTTTTTTTTATATCCATGCTGAAAATTTTTTAAGTATTACATTCTTTTTTTTATTGTTTAATCAACTGAATTTGATGTAATACTTTTCTTTTAATCTGTATTGTAAATTAATTTTTTCCTTTTTGATTTAAGCTATATCTTGTTTTAGGATATTATGATATCAATGTAGGGATAAATGGGATTTGGTGTCATAGAAGAGGTTAAGCAGAGTGAAGAATGGACTTAAGATCATTTTTGATTCTTTTTTTTTTAAACAATATTAGGACGTTATGAAAGTGAATTTGTGCAAGAAAGAATGCGTCAGCTTCAATACTGGGTCAATAGAATGGTTCGACATCCTGTCATCTGCCGTAGTGATGTGCTACACCATTTCCTCACATGTACAGATGAAAAGGTGAATTAAGTTAAGGGTAAAACATTTGAGCTTTAAAGGTTCAAGGAAGATAATCAAAATTGCTACAAAGTATGAAAATAAAAGCATGAAGAACCCAAACAGATAAGTATTTTGACTTATACAAACTTTGTAGTTTTCACTTTTTTAAAATTAAAAGTTACCTTTTTCTTTATCATCAAAAAAAAAATGTCTCTCTTCAATTTTTTTTTTATGCAGAAATGGAAAGTTGGAAAGAGAAAAGCTGAAAAGGATGAATTTCAAGGTGCAAAATTTTTTCAATTAATAGAGCCTCCAAACCAAGCATTGGAGACCAGGGATATGTGAGTTTAGTTCTATAAATTATTTTACTTATACACTTATATTCTGTGTAAATGTAATTTGTCGTTTTTTGTTTTTTTTGCTGATATGAGAAAGTGATAAAATTATGGAATTTTTTTTGCTTAAGTAACCAAAAGTGAAAATACATTTTATAGTAGTAATAAATTTTCTGTAGGGGTTTACTACCTCCAGCAATCAATCTAAATTTAAATCTAAGTATGGAAAACCATGTGCTAGATCTAGTCTTAGATTAAGATCAAATGATGTTATCAAACGTGCCTATTTCATTAAAGTGCACATGTAAGATTGAATAGGATTCTTTTTTCTTTTTTTAGTAATAAAAGAGAATTAGAAAATGAATTGTGAGGAGTTAGAGTAAACTTTGTACAGAATATATCATGTTAACAAAAATTCCTGTCTGAAAAAACAAAATCTGTTGCTTTTTTCTTAAATAAAAGAGGGTTAGAAAATGAATATAAATGAATGCATGTTTGCAGACAGCATCATTGAGTTAGCGAATGTTTATTTTTTTAATTGAGTGAAGAGATGAATAAATTTTGAGTGCAAGGAGGTGCTTTAAGTACACCCCAAGCATTATTTTTTAATGATGGAATAGTAGAAAGCCATTAGAACAAAAAGTAAATTGAATTACTTTTATCATAATTTCAATAATTAGAAACCAAATATGGTTAGAGAAAATGGAAAAAAAAATAGGAATAAAGAGTTGCAACTGTGTCATTTGTAAAACTTACCTATTTTATGTATAATTTAAATTATATGGTTCATTGAAGAATGGATATTTTGATATTAGAATTTTAATGAAAACAAAAGGAGTAATCGGATAATTCAATTAAACTGGTGGCCCAGAAATATTGAAAATTTTTAATTAATGTCATAATTTGAAATGAATGTCAAATTTTTGGCGTCAGTGTTTGTCTTCCTATAACTATTATTGTTCACAATAATTTTCTTCTTTTCAATTTTGTTTTTTTTTTAACTTCAAAATTTTGGTATATTTCCAAAATTTACAAACCCTTATGCTCAGAATATAGAGGGCTTTTTGTTTACTATGATAGAAGCAAATGAAAAAAGGCAAACAAAAAGTAAAGGGGCATTGTTGATGAAAATAGATGTTGCAGTGGGCTTGAAAAATGAATTATAATTTACTATGTTTGATCTTCATATGATTTTTTAAAAACTGACATTATCTTCCAGTGAAGGAAAAATGGAAAACTTTTGCAAATTTGTCTTGAATATGACGGAGAATGTGAAAACACTTATCACAGTCCACCATGATTACGCGAAGAAGCAATTAGGGCGTGAGTATATTGTTGATTGATTCTTTTTCTCCTTGGGTTTTAATCCATGCTGTTTCATTTGCAGGAATTATTGAGCTGGGTTTAAAATTTCTTTGCCTGAGCTTGAAATATAAGGCTTGAAACACAAATTCATTAAATTACACTCCAGGGATGCGAAAATGAGAAAGACTCCAGGTGCACAATTGAAAATGTGTTATTAAGTTTCTTAAAATAATCTGAAGTTTATAAAATAGCTCTGTGGAGAACTGATAGATTGATCAAATTTGTAAGAAATCATCGCATGGTTTGAGATATGTAGAAAAAAAATCTCTTCTTCCCTATCTTCTCATCTTACTGCTAGAGGTTTGTTGTCCAATGAAAGTAGACTATTTTCATTCTTTGGTAAGGTTTTAGTAAATGTGATACTTTGTGTAAAATATTTTGTGTACAGGGTCTTATAAAACATTTGTTAAGATAGCAATATTTTTCTTCAGAAGTTTATAAATATGTTAAAATTTTCATCTTCCCTTTCGTTTTTTTATTCACAGCATTTAAAAGAGAATATACAAAGATTGGTACTTCACTAAAACAGTTAGCTCAGACCTTCATTTTAGATGCCTCAGCTCGTGAGTACTTGAAATAGAAATGCAAACACATACAATTAGCACAGTCTATCACATTTTGTGAAGTGCATCGTGATATGTAGCTTAGCTGACACATTGGGCATTTCACAGTTCAGGTCTGTCTTGAGTAAGCAAAAATTCCTAATTTGCCTTTACCTGAACCAAAAGCTCCATTGTGCCACTATGGTAGATATTTTCAACTATTAACTGAACTACGGATGTAATGATCCATTGATGCTATTGTTAAAAAAAAAAGTCTCTGCCTAACTTAACTTCCTTCAAATTATTTATTCAGAAAATTAATCTCCTCCATTGAATTATGTACCTATAGACTTGTTGGAATTATTTTACAATGTGGTAAAAAAAGATTCAGATTTTAAATTTTTTGTATGATACTTCAAAGTATTACATATTACAGTCTCACTATCTGTTTATGAATATGTTTGACTTGTATGATTAATACCCGCCCTTCTATTCCTACTTTTGAGAGAGGCATTATTACAACTCAAATAAATTGTTGCTTTGAGATTTTAAGGTCAAGATGACAGATTTACCATCCTTGACAAATAATGTAACTTGAATTATTGGACTTGAAGAGTCTTTCTTCTGCTGGCTGATAACGGCTTGCACTGTCCATGACCTAAGAAATAATTTTTTTCTTGTAACAAAGGTTTTTTTTCCTCTCTTATCAACAGGAAATTTGATATTTATATATCTTTCTCCCCCTACAGATTCTGGGGGTTTAACTGCTGCCATTGATTACACTGGGGATGCTTACAATGAAATAGGAGAAATGTTTGAAAAGCAGGTAAATTTATGTCAGTTTTTGTTAGAGAAATGGATGGATTATGTTATATTTTGAAGACAATTATTTGAAGGAAGCAAATGGCATTGCTTCATGTTTTTCAGAAAAACTGTTTAAAAACATTTTCATTTAAGGAAATCGTTCTTTCTACAAACCTTCATCTCATTTTTCTTTCAGGAATAACAATCATTAAGTCTCTCTTGAACTTTGAAATCTTTTTCTCTCAAATTTTGATTTTGTTTTTCCTATCCATTTTATTTTCTTCTTTTCACTGAGTGTTTATATCGAAACCGGGTACCATACTTTTTAGAAAATGATAGCATGCTGATAGGGTGTCCAAACATATGGTTTTTTTTTAATGTTTATATTTTAATACCTAATTGGTGATACAAACTTTGATATTTCCTCTTGAACCATCATGAGGTAGCATTGAATTCAATTTTTTTCTTGCATTTTTATAGTAAGTGATTTTGCTCTTTACAGCCTCCAAGAGAAGCATACCCATTAATCGAAGCCTTGTATGAGTACAAAGGTATATTACAAACCTACCCAGAGGTGCTCAAAGTTCATGAAGTGAGTCTTATTGAGCCCCTGCTCTTATTTACACAAGCATAGGTGGAAAATCATTATTCATAAAATATTTATTAAGATTCTCTGAATTCCCAGAATATTAGTGCAGATGTTAACTAAATGATCCAATAAAGCAATTTTTTGCGTAGCTAATTTTAAGTTATCTGTGTGGTATTGGCTGATTATAAAGAATACATTGAATTTGAACTGTTAAGAAATTGAAGACTCACATTATGTAAGTCTAAGTGCACAAGCACAGAATTAGTTTTATGCTTTCAATTATATGTGCTGTGTTAGGAGAGGTCGTATACTTCTAGAGTTAGTCAACTGTAACCTGTATTGTCATATTTTAGGTAGTGGTGAGTGTGCTCATCAAATTTCATCGAATTACTTTAAGTCAAGCTTTAAGTCAAGCAATTTGAAGCAGAAGACCACTTTTAGCCTTGAGTTATGAGTAGTGGCCTTACTTGGCTACAAACATTTATGGGATGGACAGAGCACACCTAATAAAGTTCATACATCTATCTCTATAACTATATTTTAATTCTTAGAGACTTTTCTGCCATATGATATATTTTTAGTCCTACAGATTTGGCCTGATCATTTTTTTCAAATGTGTAGCAACACCACAAAATGAGGTGCATTCCGGCAGACAGCTACTCGGGAAAATGCCATTTTCCTCAAGAAGGCTTGAAATCCTTGCTAGTTAAAGTGATTTTACTTTTGAAACAAGATAAAATTTGAAATTAGAGCTGTATAAAAAACAGAATCTCTAGCTTTTTTTTGTTAAGGAAATTTGCATTTACCAAAAATTCCTCTGCCCCAAAACGTCTCATTTTGTGGCAAGGCTACACAATCTTATTCTTCATTTCAAAATTTAAGCTTTTAGCCAAGGTTAACTTGACAATTTATCTTCTCTATTTGATTTGCTACTAATCCAAAGCTATAATTTATTGAATCTTAACCTTGCTCCAATTATTTGTTTATGTTATAATTGCACTTAATTGTCTGCTGAAAAACATAGTGTATTTTCTTAGTCAGTTACTGTCTCTGTAAAAAAAAGTAAAATTTAATAGATTTATCTCTGATTCCACAGCACATGACATTCTTAAAGGTTGAATTTTCTAACAACTCAAGGTGTATCTCTTCTCCTAAACTGTTTGATTCAAGCGCAATCTACCATAGACTATATACAGTGAAATTCATATGAGTCAAACTGCTCTGGAGGAGTTAATATTATCTAACTTATTAGAAATTCAACAAGTGCAGAGTAAAATTTTTTTTAGAAAATTACCTTTCATTCAGCTTAAGCTCATTCTTTGCAATCATAACGCTTCCATTACCTTTTTATAAATATCACCTTTTTCCAGGGTGCAATAGGTAAGGCCAAGGAGTGTATCAAACTTCAGGAGGAGGGGAAGATGAATGAGACAGAGGTAACCAGTGTTCTTACTCGCGCTGACACCATCTCATATGCCACAGTTGCAGAGATGAATAATTTCCAGAAGGACCGTGTCATTGACTTCAAGGCCATGATGCAGAACTATCTGCGGGAGCAGATAGACTTTTACAAAAATGTAAGAATTAATTAAGTTAATGTTAATTCCACAAGATTTGGGCAAACATTTGAGTCTTTGAAGTTTTTGCAAAATGTGACATGTTCTGTCAAGAATTATACAAACATCTTTCATTGATTTTCAAAGTTTTATCATGCTCTATTTGCTATCATTGTTTTGGCCATGTCTCAGACGAAATTGATAAGAGAAACAAATGCAAATACAAGAAGATGTTTCCAAGGAACCTTACCTTACAAGTTGAGTTGGTATAGACACCTAAACACACATAATATGTGAAAAGCTCAGGAATAAAATGTATCCACTTCAAAATGAATGAGGTAGATATTATACCTTTTAAAATTCTTTTGATCTTAACAATATTTTTATGGCTTAATGAAAAGCCAGTCTTTTAAATAGCGGCACTAGTGATTTTTGTATCATCTGAGCAGCTTAAGCGTTCAAAAGTTTAGTGTTCTTTAATTTTTTCTGATTGGTCCATACCCCTCACCCCTCATCTGCAACCTCCATATGCCAAATGCTCCTATCATTTACACATTTTCAACTGTTTGTAATCAGAAAAAAAATTCTTAATATCTGATTTTGTAAAGAGATAAACTTCAAAGTAATTATATTTAAAAACTGAAATATGGAACAAAATGTGATGTAGAAGAATAAAAAAAATTACCATTTTAACCAAAACCTTTTTAAATATTGCAGCTGACAGCAAAATTGGAAACCGCCTTACATCACTACGATAATGCCTAGGCAGCTCTGATGTTGTGTTGCACAAAAAACAACGATTATAAGAGACACCTGTCCACAGAAAAAAATATGGTGGCCTTCCGAGTAAACAACAGCAGAAAGGCTATTCTCCAAGAGTCTATTTCTGCTTTTTACATCTAAATATTTGTGAAAACTATGAACATAAATAAGATAAATGCAAGCATAAATAGGGTGTAAACAATAAATGGGGGTTTGTTTTGTTGCATGCTTTTTGGAGTTATTGATATCAAAGCCTTCACTAATGAATTGCATGAACAGTATTTCAAAGTGTATCTAACATGATTGTTACCCAAGCTGCCTTAATATTTTGGGTGAAGTTAAGAAGGTTACCTGTACTTTGTATATCAATAACAAAGGATCAGCTATACTAATAATCACATATAACTTACACATATGTCTTAAGGACAGTTAGTATTTATTAATTTTTTTTTTGTTTTGTTTTACAATAAAAGGAGCAAAACACATACAAGTTCCAAAGCAGTAGTGTTGAGAATAGGCCTTTGAGAAATGGAAAAATAGATCAGACAAGGGCATTCAGCCAGTGAGCATGTACGAAGCTTAGCTAAGCTGTTTTGATGAGATACATCAACTTATAATTTATTTTTATATATTTATTATGCTATAATGTTGGTCATCGTATTTATGAATAAAAATTCTGATGATACAGGGTGCTGCTAATGTCGAAGTGTAATTACTGCTAATGTTTTTCAATGTCCCATTTCTTGTTTTTTTTTGTTTTTTTTTGGATATAGTGATGTGAGAGCTTGGACTTAGATAGCTCTTACATTAGCATTTCAGAAACCTGTTTCATTTCTGTTTTAAGTCAAATTTCGTTTTATTAAGTTAAAAAAAAGCACTTTGAAAGTAGAACAGCTTATCCACTAGTCATGTAAGATGAAAAACTTTTCTTTTTTGCAGTTTATATTTGGCAGAATACCTGTCATTTTCTTACTTTACACCTTTTAGTTGTAGAAATATCGACCTTTTAGCTGTTTTGTTTGGAGGATGATAATAGATGTGTTGCTTAATTTTAAGTTATATTTCCCTTTTCATTTAATCTTTTCACATTGTCTCATAAAAGAACTGCACTAAAACACCCTTTCCTGCACTGTTTGAGGCTTTTAGTGATAAGCTGCACACCTGTTTTTGTGTTATATTGATTCATATATTGCCTATCGTGTACTGCTTAGAATATGCTTGATTGTTTGTCAAAGTCTGTGTTTAACGTTGGAAACAAATGAGGTTGGGAATAAAATTATATGGAAAGAAAGAGAGGGGAGAAAAGAGGATGAGATGATTAGGAAAAGGATGAGGCACAAATAACTGGAAAGAGAGAGAGAGAGAGAGAGAGAGAGAGAGAGAGAGAGAGAGAGAGAGAGAGAGAGAGAGAGAGAGAGAGAGAGAGAGAGAGAGAGAGAGAGAGAGAGAGAGAGACAGACAGACAGACAGACACACACACACACACACACACACACACAAATAGAAATGGATAGACGGACTGGCAAGAGAGAAAAAAAATTTGCTGAGCTCATGAACTAAAAATCCACCTATTTTAGAAAAAAAAAATTGTATATTTTCAATTGTGGTACACTGTCAATTAGAAACCTATAATGTTCCTACACTTCTACTTAAAATGTTTATCTTTCATTTTATTCCTTATTATATAACTTGCTACATTTAATTCTTATTAGATGCGGATAATTCTCATGCTTTGTTATAATTCTAATTCATTTTTATTTTCACATTTTTAATTGTTCCATTCAAAGTGGCCAATAACACTCCATATAACTTTATAGATCTAGTAAGTGATGTGTAAATAATTAAAGTTGTCTTTCAACCCTGGAGAGTTTTTTCAGTTCTTATGTTTTCCCAAATGTGCTATCCTGGTGTACTTAAGATAGGAAACA
Organism: Elysia crispata; assembly: GCA_033675545.1. NCBI lineage: Eukaryota > Metazoa > Mollusca > Gastropoda > Plakobranchidae > Elysia > Elysia crispata. The sequence continues at coordinate 398,678 of JAWDGP010001852.1, forward strand.
TGCATGGATTGGTGTGCAAAATATGTATTCATAAAATAGCACAATAAAAGGTATTACACTTTCATTACCTTTTTTTTTTTTGCCTAATTGAAGTGTATTCTCTTGGTTGGCTTTATCATGTGTCAGTGTTCCTTATACTAATTGTTTAATATTAAGACTTTTTATAAGAACATCAATAAGTTGTGACATTGTGTTTTGTGTGTTTGACTCATAAATCACAATGGGAATGTTATGGCTTAATTTAGTCGATCATTTTTTTTTAGTTTTTAGTTAAAATTAAAATGGAAAGAAAAAGAATGTGTTGCCTCTCATCACAGGAACGGAAGCAAATTGTATTTAAGACGGGTATATTGCATCAACACAGTTCACACTTGCTGGTTCAAGACAGCGGCCAATAAAAAATTCTGGTTGCAATTTGATACAAAGTGGTCATGGCAAATTTAACATTCAATGGCAAGTCATTAGTAGGACCATTTAATGATTCAGCTTTTAGCTGAGGGAGGTGTCTTGTGATCAGAATAAAGATAAAAATGTGGGGCAGCTACAAAGCATACATTTTGCTGTATGTGCTCCCTGTCCATATTGATCAAAAAGATTCTCTCTGATCTTAGAATTTGTGAACCTGTTGTGTTTTCAGTCTGCTGTGGCTAGTTCTGAGTTTGAAAACACTTGTTTGGTCTTCTTCCTTAAGGGTGTGATAGGGATCCTATTTGGAACATTTCTGAGTCTAACATGAACATATTCTTACCTTTTGTATTTTTTCTTTTTGTGTAGCAAAAAGAAAAACCAGTGAAAAAAGGGAATTAAACATTAGATAATTTGGTTCAAGCATGATTTTTCCATATTATGTGCAATCTATAACTTGTGCATAATATCTTGGCCCTGCATTAACCCATGGATTGCTATTGATCCTTGTCAAGGCACCAAGTTAATTCTCAGACAATTCATAATTCTTATTATTCTTTTTTTCATGACTCATTTTAACTATCAGGAGTTTAAGCTTTAGAGAGGGGCTATTATTTTCATTACAGTCATTCCCTTGAAAAAAGCCAAATTGAATTTTTTACTGATTTAGTTAAGTTTTTGCAAACCAGTGCTTACATTTCTTTTTTCGCAAAATATTTTTATCTGAACTAAATTATTAGAAATCTTATTGGGGTAATCATCTTATAAATATCACATAATAAAAACATTAGCCAAGCATTGAATCTGAATCTGTATTATTTGAAATTGCTTCTCTTTTAATTCTTTTAAAGCAAAACATTTATATGTAGGAATCACAGGAAATCTGTCTTTGTGTAACTGTTAATAAAAGTATTATTGCCTAAAATGCATCCTCTCTATTATATATCAGCTTAAAAAATGCTATCAGTCTTATTTTGCAAAATAAATTGCAACTTTTGATCTGCATTTGTAAGTTTGTATCCTGCCTTAACATGTATTTGACTTGTATTATTCTGAGGATCAGCATATTGAAACCTTTAATTTTATCCTTTTTTAATATGTGAAATCTCAAAATATTGGCCAAAATGCTTCTTCTGGAAATTGATGAACAGCCCAAATTTAAACTACCTGGTATGTATAACTATGACCTTATATAAAGTTATGAAACTTATACCCTTTCATATATAATGCTTCATTGTTTCATCATACAAATTGTATTGTTCCACATTGTTTAACTGTGATACCATTGTGTATACTTAACAGACTAGAAATAACGGAGAGCACAGACAGTCATTACTACATACTATACTTTTTCTTGGGGGAGCAGCCAGAAATAAAAGAAATCTTGTAAAAATAATACAATGTGTGATGCACTAATGCAGTGCTGACGCATTTACAAGTTACTTGAATTCAAGTTTCTAAGCCAACAATTAATTACTGTGTTTTAGAAGCAGTGTATAAACAAAGATTGTAAAGAATTATTTTTATACTTTGTGAACTATACTCATCATAAATTTTCTGTGTATATTTCTGCATGATTAAGACTTGTGTTCAACTTCAAATGCATTAAAGGCATAAAATTCATATGTCTCTGCCACTGCATATTTTTTTTTATATGGTAAGAAATATTGCCCACAGGAAAGATATCATCAAAAGTGTAATTTGTGTGTTTGCCAACCCTCAGCTTCATAATGCAATGAAAGTCAAATTTTGAAATTATCTCGTCTTATTTAATGAAGTTTTTTACCTAAAGTGATTTTCATGGCTATATTTTATTCAAAATATACCAAGTCAGCATAGACCCAGCTGAACCTTTAAGCTGCTTCCTATTAATATTTCAGGGAGGTCATCCAAATGAACTTCTGATCTAATTGGGGGCCAATGTTGTCCATCCAATAGCAGAGTGTTCACTTGCACTCTAAATTTTTTAATCAAGAAATGAACATAAAAAGCCTTCGGCAATTTTCTGCAACACACTACCACCTCTCTCAAAATATAAAAATTGGGGACAATTAGGAGTCCATTTTGCCTTGTAATTTAACTTTTCAGACTTTCATCAATAAGGCATTTTGTGAATGGAGGCTTAGCCTTGGTCATTGCTCAAGGTAGTCGAGCTCGAAAAAGAGGAAACAAATCAACCTTGACAAGACTTAAGGGGTACATAAATAAAAGTAGCTGTAAATTGATATGGCTTACACTGCAAAAGATAGAAACCAATAAAGATGACATAAGCGAACCTGAGCTTGAAATATTCTTTTGCCATTCCCTATTGTGGTGTGGTTTTGATAACATTTATTTATTTATCAAATCTTGTCCAAGTGAATGAGAACAAAAATCATGGTTCACAGAACTTTAAAGAAATTGAACATGGATCCATTCATTATTTTCTATTTTTGTCACTTGATTGCCAAAAATTTTCACCTCTTTCATCTCTTCGAAAGAATTGTAGACAGATTGAATCCACATTCATCTGCTTCTTTTTGTTATAAAGGTTTAGAAAGCGTGTCTAGTTTGCATTGTATGCATATTACATCTGGATTCAATTTAAAGATATACTCATCCTTGCAGAAGCACTGATAAATATGCTTACTTTTAAAAGTAGGGCCAAGCTTTAGTTGACATATTATAATGTTAGTCATTCAGTGATCTGCACCAATTATGAAATTATGATTAGCAAACTAGAGTTGAATAAAAATGAATGACAAAAATTAACGTTCACTAAAAGCAGATAAGATAAGTGACATTCAGTTATAATGATATTTGTGAAGGTTTATGAAAACATCAGGATTATCTGTGGGCAAGCTTTAAGGATCGATGGTATTGAAAAATCTTCACACACTCATGAGATGTTATCTGTATTTGAACTCATGGATAAACCAATCTTTTTATTCACTTATTTTAAAACATTAGGTTTAAACAGTTTTTTGTCATAGATACTCAGGCATAACAGAAACTGTTATGCTTATCTTAACCTCTTTGTCTATGTCCAAAGATAGTGTTAATCTAATGAGGATATGCGCCCAAAGAAATGCTTTGGAAAAGAAAGGAAATGCAGCCTGATACATGTCTTTTTTTTTTTTGATTTAAACACCATTCTCTTGTGTAGAGAAGACACAATTTTTGTATGTAGAAGGAACTTTTTTTTTTTAATTTCAAGATTCAACGTAAATATGTATTCCTTCATTCTTTCACATGTAGGTTTTTTACATGATAATATGGTACTAGGTATGCTGCCTTTATATTTATTGAAATTGGAATGTGCAGCCTATGATATTCCAAGGAAACTCTCCTTTCTTGTTGGATAAAGGTCAAAGGCAGAGTGGGCAGTGGACACAAAGCAAGTCAAATTTGCATCCATGTATTTTATCCCTTGAGGGAGTGAGGGTTGATTTAAAAATGTATTATTAAGTATCTAAAATGGTTTTTTCTCTCTAACTGAATCTCTTGCAAACTGGTCATGGTTCATTTGTCTAATTTCTAATTTTCCTGTCTAAAGGCAATTTGTTTTCCCACTACGATCTTGCCAAGTGATAATAATAAACCCTGCATAGAAAGATTTATCAACTAATAATGTGGTTTCAGTTAATCTTTAAGTCATCAAGCTCTCTAATCTAGTTTTATAATGGACATTTTCACCCCAGATTTACTGAAAAGAAAAATGCTTCTTTTGTGCAGTTTTCACAATGTAAGAAAAAAAAACAAACAACTGTATTGTTGTACATGTATATGCATGTACAAACCTGAACTATTTTTTTTATCATTACAGCAATTTGATTTTCATTACAAAAAAGAATGAGATTACCTTTGAACCTAGATAGCCCCCATATACTGACATAAAATTAGAAATGTGTTGACAACACAAGATAGTCCTCTTGATTGGCTCCTGGCCAACCTGAAGTTGGTAGTGTTTGCAGCAGATAATCTCAACAAACACTTCAGAATGACTTTGTTAGACACTTATTTTCCTTTTCAGGTTATAATACTAGATAAAATTGGTAAAAAAATTAATCCATACTTGCCCACCTTTTTTTCTTTATTTTTCTTTTTCCTGAAATCCCAAGTCTCCTGTTTTTGAGACTGATGAAGAATTGGAACCTGAAAATTTCCTCTGGAGCTCATTTAACGGTGAAAACAATATAAAAAGTTTTATGAAAAAGTTATTCTTTGAAACTTGTGATATTTAGTGCAAGTTCTACTGCACATTTGCTGCCATTGAAAAAAAATGTAAAAGGTTTCAAAATTCTCCAAAACGTGTTTGTAACAGAGGTACAACAGAGATACATGTATTTACTTACAATAAGAATATTTAACTAATTTTGTAAAATCCAAACCTATTTACAGAATTTTTTAACTTTCATTATCATGTAGATTTACATAACTGCGCTGCTAAAAATACCTGCAAGGCATTGCACTTTTATGCAATAATGCAAAAATTCATACCTTTCTTAAAAGGATCTAAAAACAGATTGAAAGTACAGTATTAGTTGATTTACTTTATTGATAGACATTTAAGAACATATTCATAGCCTGTACATGTCCCGTGATGAATCAGATGCTCACTCATTCCATCAATTAAAACACATCAGAGTACATTACTTTTCATGCTTCACATAAGCTTGTTTAATGTTTACTTTTTAAAATTACAATACATTGAAATTTGTTTGATTTTTTTATAATAATGTAAGTAGAATATTCGATGACTGAGGCATATCCAGTAGTTCTATTTTGATTGGTTTACTTGAAAGCTAGTTTGTGATGCATGTATAAAAGAAAGCAACTGTGTTATGTTCTGCTGTTTATCCCGCCGGGGATTTATTTTGTGTTTCTCATTTGTTACATTTTTACCCATTAACTAAATAAAGTGGCCTTCTGACCTATATTTTGCTTAGTGGTAGCATCGTTTTTGTCTTCATTTCCTAGAATTGATGAACTGAGTGAGTGGAAAGCTTTCAAAAGAAAAATCAGAGCAAAAAAATAAGTACAATAAAACAAAATTAGAATGATCACTCATTTACTCTGTACATCTAGTATTTCCAGTGACAGACACTTTTTCCTTTTCCACATGTTATTGTTTCAGTAAAGAATCCCCATCATTGAAATGTTTGTTATTGATCTAATTTTACAGCTTGTGCCAGTCACTTGCTTCCCTTTTGCTCTAATGGCATCTTGAGTTTAAATTTGATACCTTGTAAATTTAACCATTTTAGTTTACTTCACGTTCCGTTCATTGGAATTTAACCAATACCTTTAGCAGAGTGCTTTTGAACAGTAAAAAAGTGGATTTTTTTCACAAGCCCTATGATCTTTCAGAAATTCAACACCCTTTTCAACACATGTTCTAAAAAAATAATCTTGTCAAGTACTCAGATACAACTTTGGCACCTTATTATTGATTTATGCTCATTCTCTTAGATCAATTGCCCATTTCAATTATGTGAGCTATCACTAGTATTAATTTTCTTTTTAAATAGCACTTGAGCCAGAGCAATAAGGTAAACTTCAAATATATGTATGTATAGAAATATGAATATACAGCATCGTCTCTTCCAGTTATAAATTTTATGGAAAATTGAATCATCTTTTTGACAATAAAACAACACATTTTAAGATCTACCTTTTATTTAGGCCTGAACTCTCTAGACTGAGGTTTTTTTTTTTCCAAGGAGCAAAGAAGACTCAGTCAAATAAAATAATGCATTATTGTGTTTCTTTCAAGAAGATCTATGTCTAAGTATGAATCTTTTATTTAAGCCTGATAAGGGACATACACCAGATTGTTTTTTTTTTTTCCCTCTTCCATAAAACATCTGTGGAGTGCAGCTTATAAAATATATACACTGTAGATTAAAGTTTCTTGAAAAGTTATTATCAATCAAAGCCAGAAAAACTTGTTTCGATAATGAAGCTTATATAAGATCAAACAAAATGCTCATAGGACACGAAACTAACATTTAGTTTCTGAATTAAGTTTTATTGAATGAGTAAAATGCCAAATTTTTATATTTATCATTTCAAAAGGTAACGTGAAATTCAATCAGATCAAAGTTTTCCCAAAATATGCTGCATGCATTTTTCTATTTCAAATGCATTTATACTGACTGACTAAACTACACCTCAACTTACACAAAAATCTTAAAAAAAAAAAAAAATGTCTAGGACCTAGAAAATTATGACCATATATATTCCCAATACTTTATGCAGCTTTTAAAGCAAATGGTGATCTTTTAAAGCACTCTGAGTAGGCTTAAATTGTCATTAACTTCTTTTTTTTTTTCAACAGCAAGAATAAATCTAGCTAAAGCCATCCCAAAAAAAAACGCTTAAATATTGCTTCTGTAGCACCTACTCTAAAAGATTTGGAGGAAATGAAAGTAAAATTTAAAAACTTTGAGATAGTTCCCTTTAGAACAATTGCTTCAGATGGCGATCTAGAGTAGGATTATTAATAAGTGATAAAGTACCTTAATTTTCATTTGATGAAAACTTTTTAAATAGTGTACACTTCAAATTTCCCTGAAGATACTTCAATAAAGCAGATGAAAAGCATTTTTTACTTACAACATGACTCAGAGAAGAAAACTTTCTGATATCAAATCAAAATAAGTTCATGCAGAGCTTATTTTAGCAAGTAAAGCAAAAGTACTTTCACGTTACTTATTTTAATTGAAAAAAAAAAAAAAAGGTAAAATCTTACAAACGCTGTAAGATAAAAAGGAAGGTCGAAATGTCAATGACAAAGGAGTGAAAAGCTTTATTCTGATTGACATTCACTTTAGTAATCTGGGATGCTGCAGGATCACAGTGATTTATTCTTTCGAAATAAAAAAAAATCATCTAAAATTTTGCAGGTTTGCAGGTTGAAATATAGCCAATGAAAAATTGTTTTGATTGACACATTACCAACAGTGTCTAGCCACAGGCTAATTTTGAATCTAAAAAAGTCATCAAGCGCTTTATGAATGTCCTGGATAAGTCCAAGTATCAATTCTACAAGCATTGTGCTTAGGGTTCATCATAAAGCAAATACAGTTTTGCTTTTGATTTAATCTGATGAATTTCCTTTTCAATCATTAATTATCATAAATGACAATTATTTTTTAAAAAAAAGGGAGGGGGTGTAATATTACACTAAATCAATGAAACAAGGCAGAAGGTACATGTCCTTCCTTGCACTGAAATAATAATCTGAGGCCAATCTGTTCATCCTCCTTTGAAAATTTCAAAGTTTTAGTGACATACACTGGATGAACTGAGAACTTGCATTAAAACAAAATAATGTGAATATAAGTATTCACCTTAAAATGGCAAGCTGCAGAAAAGTTCTACAACTGCCTGAAAGACAAATCTCAACTTAAAACAATCCAGAATGCAGTGCAATCCACATGTAACAGTAATTAGTATGTGTCTGAATTCAAAAGGGCTGTTTTCTTTAGCCAAATGAAAATAATTCAAATAATGTTATTCAGGTTTGTTCCTAGCAGCTTTGCTTACTCTCAATAAGGGACAAAAATGCATATCTTTTCAGCCTGGTTTTAACTTTTGAACAGGCCGCTACAATGAATATAACTGATATTTTGGCTTTCAACTCACATGAGGAGCGAATTGGCCATCATAAAAAATTTCAAAGGATTAGACTCAACAAAAGATTGCATGAGCAGATCTCTCACTATCATTCTCTAGTGACAATTTTGATGACCTGCTGTTGAAAGAGTGGATTGCACTGCACAATTGCAATTAATATTATCATGCAAATATACACAATTTCATTTTTTTCGACAGAATAAACACAAGTAACATTCAACAGAACAGACATATTTTCTCTCATTTTTGAGCAACCCACACAATTGCTTGAATGAAAACTTCTCAAAGCTAATCTCATTGGCCAGGTAACTTGAAAAGATGCTGCAAAAAATGCACAAAAAACCCCCTATTAAAATGTCGCATAACACCTTAACCCCAGAGGCTTCTTGGTTCATACTACCCCATAACTTCATATTGACTGCTCTTTGATGTGGCAAGAACCATTATCAATTTCCAACAGAAAATAAAGTAACCCCCAAAAATAAATAATAGCATTGCCCAGCCCTGACAGGGCTCGTTTCTTTGACATTGAAGGTTTCATAAGAGATGTAATTAAGTGTATATCAAAGTCTACAGGTGTAAAACGATATAAAAATTGACCAATTAGATAAAGACTTATAAAGCAACTACATGTTGGGAGATAAACAAAAAAAAAAAGGAAAAAGCAAAATCGTGTCTTATGTCATACACACCTAACAATTCTTTTTGAACCACAAGATGCACCGAAGCTGTGAGTTTTTTCAATCATTCAATTCCTAGCTCATAAAAATCGTATGTTACCCAGTTGTAAGGCACTGAAGGAACTCTGCATAAGAACAAATTGTTTCGTACAGCATTTAGAATACAAAAACAACATTTTCTGGAGGAGAAAAAAGATCCCATTCATTCTCACGTCATTTCAGTTCAATTCTCACTTGAGCTTACATGACTTGAATGTCAAAAGTCAAAAAGACAATTGTCAAAGGAACAAGCATACAAAAGCAAACAACTCAAAGAACTGAAACAAGACTAGACATTCTTACATTTTTTTTTTTTTCATGTTAAAATTTGCACTCTTTTCCCTGGCAAAATATCACAGTTTCAGCTCATTATCTGACCTCTGCTTAGGAACAAAAAATCCCCCCCAAAAATAAAAAAACACAAAACAAATCCAAATGAACACATGAGGGGAAAAAAAGTGGAGCTCTTTTGTTATAAGCTTTTTAAGCCCTTTATGACAAGTGCTGCTTTTATTAGCCATTTGTGATTAGTGGCGTACAACATACCTGACAAAAAACCGTTCTTTGATAACTGCCCAGGCTCTTAAGATACCAGTATACGTTTGTTTCCTCTTTGAGTGAGTTTTCAAATTTTAAACTAGACATTGTTCACTTGCTTGTCATACTAGTATATATACACAAGTAAAAATTGACAATATCCAAAACGAATATTATTTTTTTTTAATCTGTTGTTAAAAGATATTCCTCCATTACTAACTGAACACTATATCCTAGCTTAGGCTCATATATTCTGTCACAAAGGGTTTAAGTCAATATGTTGGTATGAACACAAAAAAGCAGCTGAGCACACAAATAATACAGTATGCACCTCATATGCTATAAAGTATATTTTGTCATGTAATAACTTAAAATTTTGAAAAAGTCACCCATGTGTTAAAAAAAACATAACTGAAGTTTTCAAATGTCTGAACATGGGCATTCCATTACTATAATGGCACATGATTTTTTCAAGGTAGGGTAAACAAAGGTTTTCCCTGCGTTAAAGCAGCATGATTTTTTCTCTTAATTAACGCCTAAGAATGCAAAAAATGCAAGGCTGTTTTAATATTCATAAAATACATGAAGTATGACTGTAATGATAGTCAAGACCCAATTTGCAATGTCATTCATGTGCAAGAAGAACGATGTGAAACTTCTCATTCAAAAATAAACGCAGCTTTATTGTCAAACATTCAATCTTGTACTATGCATTAATATGTATATAAATTGTAATTTTTGGGGATATTTCTCATTAGCCAAACCATAAAAACATTTTCACACAAATTTTCAAAATGTGTCACTTCAAGTTAAATAATATCAGAATGCAAGGGTTGTAAGTCCATTGCTTTTAAGTACACATCTTAGGAAGACATTTCAACTTTATGTCTAGCATACACAGCAAAATGATATAGTACAGGATTAGATCCATACAATTCTGATATTAACAAAGTAAAGACTCTGTTATAAGCACTGCAGCTGGGGCTACAAGTTTGATGAAACTATCACATGAATTTCCTCCAATTAAAGTCATCATAGACCTTATGACTGAAATAAAAGAAGCCTCAAGCTTCTTTGCGAGGACCAGCAGGGAAACAAGGGGATGAACTAAAATAGAGAGTTCAAGCAACATTTCCAATTAACCGTCTTTCTTTCTTCTGTATTGTCGAACCAATACAGCAGAAATGGTCATGTGTCAGCCTGTAGGGTATCATTATCCTGATCCGAAGTTAAATGAAGTCGGGACCTGGCGGTTGGTAAAGGCATAGCCTCCACCCTCTTCAATTTTTTTGGAGTCTGGGAGTGAAAAACAAAATAGATGTAAATTAAAGAAAAAAACACGCAGAAAAAAAAACCCAACTGCAAGGCCCATAAATTGTAAGAACTATTTCTGTATTAAAAAAAAAATTCAAAGAAACTGACTCTCAAAACAAAAAGGCAAATACCTGCGGCAGCCTTCCTCTGGTCAGCAAGTTTAAAAATTTCTTCGATTTCCTTCATCTGAGACTGGTCGAGGCCACTAATCAACGCCTGATACCAACCACCATCTTGATTCGGCAGGCCTGAAATATATCAAACACAAAACTTAACATCTTAGAACTACTGGCATATCAAAGTCTCATTTATAAGCACCTCATGCACCAATCAATATTTTAATTCTAACAATAACAAACATAGACACAATATCTTAAAAAAACCCTGAAACAGCCTTATTGCACATTTCCGTTTTTGAAAATATAATCCAAACAAAGACAAAAAAAGAAAAGCAAAAAAAATTTTAGGGGGGGGGGGTAATCCATGGACACATCAGGTAGTAGTCATCCATACTCTTAAGGATTCAGAATGACAAAAGAAAGGGAAGGAAAAAGAAAAGAAATCCAAAAAATGCACAGGTAACAATATTTTTTAACAAATATATATACATTGCAATTCTTAATGAAAATGACTACCTGTCAAAATATCTTTGAAAGTTGTATACTCGTCAATAGGACAATTTTCAGAATCCAGTGTTGTTGTGTATGATTCTAGGGCAGTCTCTTCAGCTCCGTCGTCTGTTACCTCATCACTGTCATCATCGTCAGCACGGTTTTGCTAAAAATATCCAAAACCAAAACTTTTTAGCAGAAAAAAAAATTGAATTAAGTCAGATTAAGTATTGCAGATTGCTTTCATTCAAAGTTCAAATTCTTAAGTAAAACTAACAACAAAAAATCCCTCATTCAAATTTTCTAGCTAATGAAGTATTAAGCCTTATGGCTGGCATCTTATGTAAACATATATGAATAATCAAGCACAAGTAAATACAATCTTGAATATGGATACAAATTACTAACAGCTTTCTCAAGTCGTTCCAAATATTGCTGACTGGTCTCGTCAATTTCGTCCTCATCACTGGACAATACAGCACCTGACAAACCAAATAATCAAGAAATTATTATGTAAGAAGAATTTTTAGTCATGCATGGTTTAGTTTGCTAAATCAGCCTAGAGATATGTTTTGGAGTGAATACTTAAAAAATATGCGCATTTTAACAAGTATTTAAACCTTGATTAAAATAAATTTTATCTCCAAGTAAAAGCCAGTTTTGATGCAAAAGCAAAATTATCGAGTAAAAAATCCTTTTAGCTCAAAAGAAAAGACTTTTGAAATGCTCTAATGCACAAGTCTGTAGGCTTTCTTTAAAACCAATCTCATTTGATTAATGATATCTGTAAAGTTGATTAACATTTAATCTTTGGTATTTAAAAAAAAAACAAATCTTTTCTTTTCATCAGTGCATACCTGTATGTCACCACTTTTGACTAAGACGTATTAGGTTCAACAGAAATAAGCCAACCTACCATCATATGCCTCTTCCTCATCGTCATCATCATCATCAGAATCACTCTCTTCATCATTAGCCCTACCTGGGATTAGGGGCAAGGGAGGGGGGAAGAATAACATTTAAACAAATAGCGTAAGTAGGCACTTCACTCCAAGCGTTAGTGCTAATGAGTACAAAACAGCTTGAAGCAATCAAATGTCCTATACATTCCATTCTGTGAAGTTTGCCTGTGTCCAACACATTAAGTGCTTGGTTTGGGTTAAAAAAATAAAAATTGGGCTTTTATCTTTTCCTCAAATACTTTCACCTCAATTAACACATATTGAAGACTATATTTACAAATCTAAGAGGGCTACTGCTTCATGTTTTTCAAATGAAAATCTTTATATTTATTTGGTTCCAAATTTATTCCAATAACTTCTCAAAAACCCTTCAAAGGTGCAGAACTGAAATGTTAATCTGAGAGCTATGATGAAACAATCTGAATGAAAAAAAATTTTGAAAACCTCCCCCCCACTTAATTTCTTAAGCTGCTTTTTTTTAAAAACATAAATGCCTAGTATGTTGAAAAAAAAAAATGTGAATTTTTTTTTTGTCAAAACATTTGACACCATAAAAAGTGATGCCATTAATTACTAAAAAAAAAAAAAAAAAAAAACCACCAAAGGATTTAGACGAATCATAAAGTGTTAATACATAAACAAACACTTGCCGAGTTGATTTTCAAAATAAAATGTTAAAATAATCAGTTGGAAAAAAGGCTTTCATTAGCCGAACATTTTCATGTCACATCAAATAAGTAAGTTGAGTTGAACGACACAATTCATCCGCAATATTTTTGAAATGTCACCATTTAAGTCAAACGTTTTCTTCTTCCCTTTTGTTTAACTCTTCAACTATGTAATTGTTTAGGAAGAAGAAAAAAAACATGTAAAAAATTTCCTTTAAAACTTGATGCAACATATGTTGGCAAAGCATGAATACTGCTAATAAGTTAAGCTCATTTCAATCAGCTTTTCAGACTAGCACAATAATTATCTCTAGACAAATGCATATGAATGAACTTACTGGCATAGGCTCTTTTCAAGCCTTGAAAGAGCACGAGAGCAGCCGGCAGGATTTGGGGTGCCACTTCTGTGACCTCTTGAGGCCGCTGACCAACCATGCTAAGAAGAGCACACAACCCCAGGACACTTATCTTGCGGTCATGGAGTCTGGTTAAAAAAAAAAAAAGAAAAGATAAGGGGCAAATTTCTTTTAACATGTTTCCAAACAATAGGTAAAAATATCATCATTAGCACCAATCACAATCTGACAAAAATTATATATGGTGACAAACTGAACCATCGGACATAATATTCTTGATGCAATTTGTATGCTATACAGACATATCTCACCCCAAGAAGCACTCTGAATCATGAAGCCACTGTTTCAAGAAATGGTTCAGGATAGAGCCCTGAACATTGGGCATTTGCACTTTAGTCAGAGTATCAAACAACAATGGTGTGTTGTAGTACATGCCAGCAATCACAACCTGAGAATATTAATCATGAATATTTTCAATTATTCTATTGCTGCTCTACAGTTGGAAAAAAATGACAAATAAATAATTTCCTAATGCAATCCTATAATATAAATTAATGTTATCACTTTCTTTCTTAAGGGATTGGACTTACAAAGTCCCAAAAGTAGGGTGAAGGTATTAGAAGGTACAGGAGGATTTGAAGATAATTGCTTTTTTCTTCTTAATTATTAGAAAAATTAAGAACAGCTGATATTTCCCAAGAGATTATTAATTTTTTTTCAATTTAAACTTTTGGGCATTACAGAAAAAATGCACAGCTTTAATTAATCTTGAGTTTGAAGATGGCAACTTCCAATTATTTGGACTTTATTTTGTACCTGTATCAAATTTGATAACATATTTCAATCAAAAGTTGCTAAATTCATTAATTACTTATATGTACAATGCATCTTCATCAAGCAATGCTATAAAAGCATACTAGTTTCCACTACCATACACACACACAAAATAGCAATTCACACCTGCAAACACATGGTTCTGAGCTCTGATGTTAAAACCTCCCTAGTAAGTCTGTGCAGAACTAGCTCCACAAAAGATCCAAGCACCTTGAAACAAAATGAGGAAAAACTTTTCAAAAGTATGAATGAGATATACATATTTCCAACAAACACAAAAACATAACAACAACAACAAAATAAAGGGAAAAAATACTTCTAAAAAGTAAGGCTTTATAGCAGCAAAGGCTAAAAAATAAATGTATACATACACATACCTATGCCCAATTTAAGAGAAAAAAATACACAAACATTTTTTTAAAACACCAAGCAACACAAGATCCTACTCACATGGTCCAGTTTACCCGGACATTGCAACAAAATGACCTCAAGTAGCTTGGCAGCATGCACCTCAGCATCTTCACCAATGTCAGCGTTCAAAACCTATGTTATAGTCAAGAAACTAGGATTAGAATCTAGCAAACACGAAGTAACAAGTTAGTTTTTTTTTCCTTGGTGGAAATGTCTTTTTTCGTTACAAATAAAAAGACAATATTAAAGAGATAAAAAAAAAAAGTTACCTCTTACCTTTCCCGGAATGGAATAAATAAATAAACAAGGGCCATATATTATTAAAATTAGTAATGGGAAGTTTTATTTGTGGGTTAATTTTTTATTTAAATTCAAGAAGTTAAGGAAAAAGGAAAGGGACAAACAACTTAGTATTATCTTTAGATTCAAATTGTCTTAAAAATATTTTCAGAAATTTACAATTTAACATATGCTAAGGTTTCATTCTCCACATAACAAGGTCATTTTTCCCCTTACTCTGTTGTCCCTCTTCCTATACAAATTGGCAAAATCATATAAATTTAGAGATAAGGCATAAATCCAAGATCATTTTACTGCATGATTGCCAATGAAGACAAATAAATCATGACCAGAAACTTGGGAGAGTGCAAACTGCAAGTTCATGATGAGACATCTTGACCCTTTGTTTCTTTTCAGATCTATACTTGCTTGCATTTTGTGAAACATGGATTTATTAATATCACTATGAAATGATAATAAAAAAAATTCTATTGTTCACAAACACTAATTCTTGAATTTAGTGGATTGTTTATAACATAAAACTCAATATAATTTAAATATGCAGATCTGCTTTGGCAAACTCAATATTTCCCCCAGAGCGTGCAAGTGGTGCATAGGTTACAATTTATTATCCTACAAACACCTCTGGGTACTTACAGTCTTGCACATTTCATACATAACTTGCAAGTGGTTGGGGTTGGCTAGGAAAGCATCTGTATCAACAGTGATGTAATTATGCAAGGCTGGCATCATGTCTGAAAAAGAGATTCAATATCCAGGAATGAGAACTGGACACAGAACTTTTTACCTAGCTTGTTAAAATGATTAAATGCAAGCACACTGCTGTTTGCTCTAACGCTCAGAGCAGGAATTTAGTTTTGGGGACCGGCGGGAACCCACTTTGTGCTTATGAGACGATTTTAATTTAACGGGCGGCTGGCAGGCGTAGATTTATCATCTGCAGGTAATTTGATCTGACAGGCTGGGTCGGCGTTTTCGGGGGTCTGTGCCCACACATAGCGGGCGCCGCTATCTGCACTAGAAATCGGTCGTAAATGCAGACATTCCATTAAATTTGTTACTAAATTGTAATTTTAAAAGATAGTCAAGTGTATTACCATTTAAAAGATCTTTTTCTGCTGTACAAGACGCACTAAAATTCATTTCACATCGCTTCGTATTGCGTTTTTATCAATTCCGTTCTGTGGTACGTGCTTTTGAAGAAAATTTTCTGTTAAATTCTAACTAATTTCTTAATTATTTTTTTCACATTTACATCTCGCGATTGTTTTAAAGACAATTTATGCCTTTACTTTACTTATGATTTGATTAAGCTTGTGTGAAAAAAATTAAACAGGCTCTCTGTTAGTTTTTTTTTCCTTTTTCAGTGTGTAACCTGCCAGGGTTCCTATCATATACACTAATATAAAATACATGTAATAACGGTTCTTACAAAAGGGGATATTTAACTTGAAGACATAATTTTAATATTTAGAAACGAAGAAAGCACTCAAACAAAGCTAGAGGCTGAGACAGACGGAGTTAGATCTAAGGATCGAAAGATACAAATGACTGTAAATAAAGAAATAAATAGTTTAGAAAAAAATCAACCACAAACCTAGATCTAGCTCAAGACCGACAAATAAGACGAAAGACTTGAAAAGGTGTCATCTTATTTGTTTGTCTCGAGCTAGATCTGGGTTTGTGATTGATTTTTCTATACTTTTTATTTCATTATTTACAGTCATTTGCATCTTTCGATCCTTAGATCTAGCTCCGTCTGTTTCTGCCTCTATCGGTGATTGACTGCTTTCTTTATTTCTATAGCACAGGGAGAGATAGAGTAAAGGGAGAGAAGAATAAAAGGAAAGACGGAGAGATAAAAAATGAAAGGGATAATAATAAAGAAAGAAAGTTAATGCATGAGAGCGAAAAAGAAAACTGGAGAGAGAAACAGAGAGACACACACACACATACAGAAAGAGGGAGAGATAGATAGATAGATAGAGAGAGAGAGAGAGAGATTCGCACACAAAAAGAAGAAAATAGAAGGGGAAGAGAAATTATAGAGAAAAGAGTGAGAAAGGAAGGGTATGATTAAAAAAGGGGTTAGAATTTGAAGAAGATAGAGAGAGTAAAATAATGTGGAGGTATAAAACAATAGAAAATTTTTTTTTTTTTTTAATATATTTAGGTTAAGTGTCGATGTGAAATAAGCTATGGGAGATATTTTTGCTCATTACTTGAGTTGAACCTGTCGTCATCAGTACTTACCTGGACATCAATAACATCGCATGTGGGTTTGAAAATATATAAAAAAAATTCTTCGATCTTGATTCACGTCCGAAGGCCAATAGAGCCTTTTAAGATATTCACCAGATAAAGACTAGAACCTTTTGCCTTTTCATTAATTCTTTTTTTTTGAAACTATAACTCGTGGGCTGTTGAAGATATTGATGTTTTACTATTACCTTTCAGTATCTGTATCATCATGACCTAATAAAAACCGGCGTTTAAAAAATCCTATCAAAGCCTTTTAAAAAGGTTTTTTCAGAAATTTTAATAGTCCATATAAATAAAAAGTATCTTAAGTAATTAATGAGACATTTCTTGGTCTTCAAAATTCAATTTGACGGCTAAAAATTGCTTTGTTTTCAACAAGAATAGATACAAAAAACACGATCGTTGGAGATATAAATTTAGCCATGCCGAGGAGACTGGGTGAACTAGGTCAAAGTTCACATGGGCACTGCGGGCGTCATGGGATAGGCCGGGCAAAAAGTAAACGCGAGCTGGCAAACAGCCGTGAGCAGCATCGGCAGGAGGATCACATGAATGTTTAAAATATACGGAAAATTCTCTTCCCTGAATATCATATTAAATTAAAATTACTTAAGGCATGAAACTTACATTGAAAAGGCTAAATATCCGATTTTTAGAATATTTTTTTAATTGAAAAATCATGCAAAATACAAGAATTAGAAAGCTATCTATGGTAGACTTGTATAAGAACAGAGTGACCATTAGCAGCCTCAAGATTTCTGTGAATATTGACAAACTCTCAAATAACAAAAGCCGAATTCTCAATCTCTAACTGTGGTATTATGACTAATACTTTTTAGCAGTCATATTCCAAATATCACAATAATACATAAGTACTAAATCATTTTGCAAGTTTCTCTTTGAATGTTTCAGGCATCTTAAATATACTCTTAGCCATGGAGGCAATTTGACAGTGCAAAGTAATTACTGTAAATCAACATTTAGATTACAAAGTTAATGTTGCTGAACAATTTTAGGTTAAAATTCAAAGCCCCTCAGCTCTCATAATCACCCTTCACAGGTCTGAATTTGCAACCAGTGAAGGAAGACAGCAGGGGACAAGTCTGAAGGACAAAGAGGGCATGAGTAAGGACAGAAGACAAACAGGGAAGTAAAAGGGAGTAGGTTGAACAGACAAGTTGCAAATCCCTCTTGACCTCATATTTAGGTTTACATCATTGGGGCAAGATAAATGTGTAAATTTACACAGTTGAAACTTACATCACACTTGAGCAGAAAGAGAGAAAGAGAAAAACTGACCTGTGAAATAATCTACTCCATCTTTTTGAAACATCTGGTATATCATTCCAAACACTTCCCACATGTGATGGGACACTTGTGAGCTGGTCAAGCTGTAAATAAGGGAGAGCACCTCCTCATAGAAATCTGAGGGAGTTAATTCATGACAATGATCCTCATGGTAATATATTAAAAAAAAAAAAATTCTTTCAATGAATCAAGTCAATATTTTTGTTAAGGAAAGGTGATGATTGAGTGACTTGAAATTAGTTTTATACAACTCAGCCTAAGAGGCAAGTGTTGAGCCACTGATTTCACACAAACACAAAAAGACAGCATATCCAAAGGTCATTACAATACCAAACCTACATAAGTTATTGACAAAATTTGCAAGGATTTTGCTGATCACTGTAACCATTACTCTGATCTCCTTTTTACTTTCTATAGTTCCTACAGCAAAACTTACCGATAATGTTGGTCTGAAGAATGATGCCAATCACATTCAATACAATACCCTCAAGTTGAAGAATTATCTGTGAGAAGTTGTAAAAAAAAAAAAATCATAAGTGTTCAAAAATGCAGCACATGATTTGGGAACTTAATACAGTAGTTATTTATAATTGAATGACATTTACCATGGGCATTATCAGCAAATCTTCAAAACGTAATAAGAACATTACAAATAAAATTCTGTGATAATTGCATACCATATGTGAGGCAGCTGAGGACTTCCAACAGTAAGTCGCTACAATCGATTTTGAGTACCAGCGTTATTAAAAAAAAATCTATTCTTGGTTGATGTGGAGTTATGGTCCTAACTGCAATCTATAACATTTTTTTCTTCATGCTTTGTGAATAAAACATTTGAAAACAACTGTTTAATGTGTTTATTTTGCATTTTTGTGAGGCTACCTCCGTTGGCATGAATACTAAAATGTAGAATCTAGTGCGCATCCTTTGTGTCAACCATTTGATCAGTTCTCAATTTGGAGCGAATTACGAATGTTCTACTCTTTATAGCTTGTCATCTCGCACAGAAGACATCCATAAATATTGTAAATTATATATATTTATATTTGCCGTAAGCATATTATTTGTATTTGCTCAAAAGTGGGCATCCGTAGGCATGAATCTTTGAAAGACAATATCTCAGTTTCTAATTACAATTTTAAGAAGCTGTAAATGTTTGCCGTTTCCGAAAACATACATAGTTTAGTATGTTTAAAAATCAACCTAAGACTGAAAATCCCTTGGTCCCTCCCATATTGTTGCCTAACAAATATAACTAGTTTAAAATTAGCCTTTATTGAATATTTATTTTTTAAAAATTGGGCTGAAAACAATTTATGTAGGTTAATGCAGGCAGAAGACAGATCTCTTGTGTCCGCCACATTTTGAGTGAATTCTTCTATGCTTGAAGCATTTACCTCTTTTTGATCCTCCATAACATTGAGGATGGTCTCCATGGTATTGAGAATGCCTAATGCAGTTATGGCTTTCTCCTCCGAACCATCACTGTCTGATTCTATGACTTGGGCAAAGGTTTGAGCCTAAAAAAGTAAAAGAAAAATAGAAAAAAAAAAAGTTTCCTAAAGTAAGCTTTGTGAACTGCTTTTTTCTTCCTTCAGAATGCAGACACCCCCCCCCAAAAAAAAAGTCAGATGTTCTACAGAGAGCACCTCTCCTGAAAAAAAAAAAAGAACACCTCCCAAGAGAAGTAAATTTTAATTGGATACTTTGGAAACTTCAAGGTCAATGAGTTATTTAGCCATTGTGACAATTCAGGTCTGTATTAAATCTGATATGAAGGGGCAGGCTTATGGCATGTGGTTCAAACTTTTTAATCTCCTCAAATTGAAAAGGATATGCCATGAGCAGAAACCCAGAAAACAAGAGTAACACCAATTCTTTAATCTCAAAAAGGTTACATTCTCAAGCATGACATAGCTTTTATAACTTTCGCAAGCACATACAGCAATAATATACTCAGATAGCAAACATAAAAATAAAGTCACACCTATATGCTTTTACATTCATCACCCAGAAAATTAAAAATGCAAATTAAGCTGATTTTATTACAATGACTACCACTTTAAGTAAGATAGACATTAGTAAAATACTACATGGGTAAAACTTTTTCATGACTTCAGAAAAGGCCTGACCCAATTTCATACTCTTGAAAATTAAGATTTATTAATACGTTTTCACTTTTCAAAATGAGGTTAACATTCACTGACCAGATGTGACATCATCTCAACAGCAATGGGAATGACCTCCTCAACATATGTGCACACAAGCTTCTGCATCACACCAGTAAGGTCATCATTCTCTGTCTCACGTATAACATTCAGTAATTCTGTAAAAGAATTTGAATATATATTTTTATAAATATTTGAGAAGAGTTGGAAAAATAAAACTACTAAGCTAACCATCAATTAAGCGATTAAACATAAAGTGGTACTTGACATTTCTCTTTTACTGCAAGATGTAACCCATGATTATCTATTTCTTTGCTGAAAGAAAAGCTCAACACTTCATGAGTTTTCAAAACAACTTCTTTGGCGATGATATTTCTCTTTCATATACACATATTTTCCTGTCAAATTAAAGGAGAACAAGAAAATAAAAAGAGACTGCTTTGTGCAGACACTTCTTTCCTGTTGCATGAACATAATATGATTTGTAGGATAGCATGACTGCTTTTGAAAAGAAATTTAATCACATACATATGAATGCTCTTAAATCACAATACAGTGGGCAACCTAAAAATTCCTTGTGGACGGCGTCTGCAATTCTTCTGCTTTTTACCTCTAGCACTAGACAACTTCTATGGTAATCGCACAACTTGCCGCCTCAACATTTTGTTCCGAAACTTTTTCTTCATTTCAAATCGCATTTGCATCATGGAAAAACTTTTCTTTTCTTTTTTTTTTTTTTAAAAACAAAATAAGCTAACGTTTCAGAAGTGCCAATCGGCCCTGAATCAGTGAAATCTGCGAAAGCAGATGACAACCACAATGTACAAAGCAGTATTGGTTTAAAAATTAAAAACTTATGACCATGCAAGAAAGACAGGCTTACCTAAAATGACTGGTTTTACAAATGGCTGAATGTGGTTTTTCGCTGAAAAAACAAAAAAAAAGCCAATGAAGGAAAAAGAAACAATTTTTTAGAATAATCCAAAGATTAAAAATATAATGCACATTTGAAATTTAAAAATAATCAAAAAAAAAAAAAAGAGTTTTACAAATAGAAGTTTATATAAGAAATCTGTAATTTTTTTTTGTAATTACATATATAAGCTCTGGTGGAGGAGAAAATAGATCTTACCCTTGTCCTGCTCAGTAATGAGCATCTGAAGAGCAATGGCAGCCTCCACACGGACAGGCAAATCCTTATCGCCACAGAGAGCAGCTTTCACCAATTCCACAGCATGATGTAGCACCTGGTCTGAGCGGAATTTCATCTCAGAGAAATACCGGATTACCCAGCAGGCCTAAGAGACAAGCCAATAAAGTGAGAAAATGTAAAGATTATGACAAGAAAGACATGCATAAATGGCAAACTAAAAAATTTACAACGAAAATTACTGAATAAAGTACGTAACCAAGAGTACAAAAATCATTTTTAGAATTGACATAAACTTCCCAACATAAAAATATCAAAACACTTTCTTACTAAATCCTAATAACTTAAACCCTTTGTAGAAGACAATTTTAACCGAAAAAAAAAAAGACTTGTACAGCAGTGATAAGTCAATGTTCTTTAACAAAAAAGTATACATTAAGCTAGCATAAATTACCCTTGCTCTCAGAAAACCATGTTCACTTTCAAAGGCAGGGAAAACATGATTTGTCAACATCATTTCTGCCTGGTCCTTGTATATTTTCCTCTGAAATTAAAGGCAAAAGGTTAAAGCTCAATCATGGACCGCATACACAGGAAATTTTTCCAAAGCCAGGCTTAATTTTTACGATAATTCAAGCATACTATCTCCAGGATATATCAAATATTAGGTTTATTGCACTAAAATAATGCACATCAAATCAATTTTAAACTTTCCTATATTTCTGTCATGTGTACTGTAGCTTTCTTGATTTTGACAGCTTTGTCCGTTTTCCTTTAGAAATGTGTTGTTTCTATTTAAGAAAGAGAAATCTTGAGTTGGAATAATTTTATAAACAATGCCAACATTGTTCATTTTTTTTCTCTTTTCTGCAGGCAGATTTAATTGATATATGGACCAATCATATTGCCTCAAAGAAATCTCAGATGATTTTTGGTTACAAGCCTTGAGATTTTTAGGAAGAGTGGAGGAAAACAAGATTGTGATTCTATGTTTCGATAAATTTTAAACAAACCTTTTTATTTCCCTATAAATAAAAACAAATCACATGAGCCCTTTAAGACTTTTTGAAAAAAGGACTTTATATAGATACATTTGATCAAAATTTGCAGCAATCACAGTTATCAAGATTCTTCTAGTACAATCTTGATTTGCCAGACATCATTATTTTCAAGTTTTACTGAGCATCACCATCCATTAAGGTAAATATAAATCAGTTACTTTATCATGACAAGTGCCCACGGTTATAAAAGAAAATCTTTTTAACTTTTCCCACATCACAAAATTTTGTGCAGAACGATCCAAATCCAAAACACACCTATTCTCAGACATATAAAGAGTAAAAATAAAAAGCAAGAAAATGCATTGATATATAAAAATATAATCAGAAACTAATTAAAAAAAAACCCACTATGAGCCATGTTTCAAAAAACTGGACACCTCTTACTAAAACTGTCCAAATAAACTCAAAACTTGTCTCTAAATTATCAAAGGGTGGGGGGAGGAGAGAAATTAACATCTTTCTTTACCTGTTGTTATAAAAAAAATCTTTCTTTATTAGAATAAAATAAAGGGGGAAGGTGTAAAAGAAAAATGACTGTTTCTTTCACAGATTATAAATGGCAAATGAAAAAAAAAATGAAAATGTTAAATGGAGCCAGGCATGGCCTAGGCGGCTTTGCATCTAGATCTCAATTAAGAAACTACAAGTCTTCATCATATTTGCCTCTGTCTCAATCTAAATCTATAGACCCATTTTCACTCAATTTCAGACCCCTCACATCATCAATCTTCAGGGATGCCACCAGAGAAATGCAAAAAAGCCTGAAAATTGTCGGAGGCTTGCAATGGTGCGATAAAATTTACAGCTATGCCCACCTAGTGTCATTTCCAAACACTCTAACCACTGAGAAGAAATCTCAGACCTTTAATTCATGGATCTAACTCAAAAAAAATCCAGGGATGGAAAAAATCTGGATTTCCGGCTCGTGGCATCCCTGAATATCTTCTTTCAAAAACTTAATTGACTTTTCTTTAAGTAGCGTTTTCGTGAGATATTTTAGAGAGTGAAAGTTTCTGAAAAAAATTTGGTAGAATCACTCAATAAACAAAACTAAAACTAAGCTGTATACAACACAAGAACCTTTCTGGAAGTATGAGAGCTGTATAACTTAGTTTACAATCATAATGTAGTTGTTAAGAGAAAAATATCGCACATTAGGTTCCTGAACTTATGAGGAGAATTGATTCATTTATCAGAGAAGTTTAAAACTTTTGTCATTTATCATACTGAACCTATGCAAAATTTGGATTTTTTGAAAATTGGCACATCTGCATAATACATGTATAACAAATCTACCTTGAGAAGAACCTCAGCAACTGCTCCCACCATGTGAAGGGCACCATCCTTTTGCCTGGGTGTTGAAGATGCATTGGTAAGTATGGACATACAGAATCCCATGGCCTTGTTTAAGACCTCCTTACGTTTTGCAGTGGCAGAATGGAAAACTGTCTGAGCTGCCATGACGGGCGAGAGGAAGTCTTCAAACACATCTGGACAATCAGTTTAAAAATTGTATAAAATTGCTTGGAATCTATACCAATTACTAATGCTATTGTGATCATAAACTTCAACCAATATTAATAAGTTTCCTCACTTATTTCAATCATATCATTCCAATTAGTACTTTTAAATCAATAATCTTGGACACTAAAAGTAAACTTAAACACCAATCAAAGAGATTATATACCTCTCCGCCACCACCTTCAACAATCTAAAAGTTCTTTGCATTTGGCAAAAACATAAAAAGAATAAAATGGCTAAAAAATAAAATAGAGATAAAAGCAGACTTAAGCAAATGACTACAAATATTTGCGTGGGAATTAAGAAACTAGAATGAATTAAGGGTTAATTTACCATATTTAATGCGAATGTACTCATGTGGATCATTGACCCATAGCTCTTCATCCTCATCACTGTGACACATGAGAGGAAAGATCACATCTTGGATCATTGTCTGAAAAAAACAAGGGAACTAACATTTGACCAATCACTGAATACTGTTGGGTGGAAAATAGTTAATCAAGCAAAAAGGAAAAAAAAAAAAGACAACAACGAACAAACCAAGAAATACAAGCATTCTATTAGGAAATATGACAAACCTGCATGTGCTGCTTAATAAACTTCCATGAAAAGGCATGGCTGATTCTGAAACAAAAAAGAAATACATATAAAAAAACAAGCTACCAGAAAATGCACCATATCATGATGTGAGATAAGTGTTATTCAACTATTGCTAAATAGCAAAAGCAAAAAATGTACATCTATAACATGCTTAATTTTTTAATTAGCCTTAATAGTCTGCTTTATAGTTTTCAAAATTTTAATAAAAGAAAAAAAATTAGTGAAAGCTAAATTAAAACTTAACAGGATCCACTTCAAACCTAACCAATAAAATGTTTCTTTTACTCCAAAAAGAGCAGGCCGAAAATTTTATCCCGCAGATATATGGCATAATTGAAGTCAACCTTACCCTTGATTGACATAGTTGAGCGTCTGCTGCAGAATGCGCGGCGCAACATACATCTTTTGTCTATACCCATCCAATAATTTCAGCAGAACATTCAAGACACCACCTGATAAAGAAGTTAAGTTTATTAATTGTTGATCACAATTTATCCCACTTTATATTCAAGACATAACTGTATCAAATTTAAAAAATCAAACATATTCAGATTTAAACAATATACATTGGAAGAAATAACTTACAAGAAAAGGTCTTGAGGTACCACTCAGAAAACTCTGTGTATTCTTTGGTTACATTCCCAGGGCTTCCATATCTGAAGAGCAAAAGACAAAACAAAAATAGCATGAAGCAACGGCTTAGCTCAACAATAACCTGTTCATTTTCTGGGGATGCGTTGTCAATTTTCAACTGAAGTTGAAATGGAAGCTTTAAATATTGTTCCATTGGATTTGCTATATTTAAATTTTGGCAAATTGTCTTTGCCTAAGCCATTCAGGGTAAATCGGGGATAAAAGTAACAGTTGATCAAATAATTTTTTTTACAAAACAATGTTTCTTCGTCACGGGTACAAACTGACTAGAGTTGATTGGCTGCAAGATGTAAACCATAATTTTCTGTTGTCTGCCAATAATTAAGCAAAAACAGGCATATTTCTATACTCTGAAAATTAAAATCCATTTAATGTGACTCATAATTGTGATAAATAAGGAAAGAATTAAGTACAAGCATCATCTCATCTTGGTACCTCTCAAACACACGAGCCAAAATATGCACAGCCCACTTCTTCAGTTTCCAGCATGCTAGTCCAGCTCTGTCTTCTTCATCAACCTGATCAGCTTCCTGAAAGCACAGATGAAAATGATGCTTACTTGTATGGAAAATGGTCTCTGCGTTATAAGAAGACAAATAGCCTCTGCATCAAAAGAAGTAACGATAACACTATTTCTCTGAATCTGTTGACTACATTAGACAGAACAGAATTGTGCTTTTGATATGTTGTAGAGTAAATATGTTAAATATACAATCTTCCAATAAACACATAAGCTTTGGGGGAGCTTTTTGTATAAGTTAAACCAGAATGCTTTAGAAATGCTTAAATTCATGGCTGACAGAGGCTGTAAATATTTAAGACTTTTTACATGGTAAACTTTACACTAAACATAGACAATTAATCTTACGCAAAAAAAAAAAAGCCTTACAGGAGGAATAGGTTTCTCAACAATGACACGAATAGCTTCCATCCATTGTGTGAAAATTTCTTTTGTGAGCACTGACAGAGGAAGATAATTCTGAAAAGATTAAATCAAGACATTGCATTTTGAATTTGTTTCAAAATAATGCTCTATAATAATGGTGAAGTTTATTTTTTCTATCAAACATTAACATCTTTAGCTGTAGTCATCAGGCTTAGGCCAAAAAAATTTACCAGCATTAGAACACTAAAAAAGAATAAAGTCAGTCCAAAATATATTCATGGAAATTTCCTGTGTACAAAATTTTGGTCTTAACTTACAACCAACTTGAAGCTGCACTAAAGCGCCCCACATACCTGCAAGTGAACTGGGGCAATTGACTGGATACAAGTCATTTGCCCAAGTTTACCTGTAGGTGTGTGGTAATACTGGAAAGTTGTGCATGTGATTTAGGCCAAGTTTGATTGACTTGTAGGAGACCAGACTCTGTTTAGTGTTGAGGCTTCAAGTCTCAAGCCGCTGCACGTGAACACCAGTCGGGATCGGTCTCGCCAGCTCTTGGCCGACGGTGGGCACAGGAAATGGGTGTGCCTTGGGGGTAGTGGGGATTTTTTAACTGGACCTACAATTATTAATATTTATCGTAGAAAAAAACTAAGGGCATATTTGAAATCAGCGACCTCAAATTAACAAAGCATCGCGGCAGTTTCCTGTTCTTTAAAGTATTTTGAGAAATAATTTTTTTTAAATTATTGTTATTAGTGCTAGCCTGCTAGGCCTATGATACAGACATAAAGAAGTGTAGAAGCTCTAGTCTATCATTCGATGATTCTGTCGAGGCGAATTAAAATGGCATCCTGGTCTAGAGACTCTGTTTTAAAATTTATCGAACTATACAAATCCTATGAGTGTTTATGGCGAATCAAATCCAAGGAATACAGTAATAGAATTTTAAAAGACAAGGCATACGTGGAAATGGTTCATTTTGTCAAAGAAATTGACAGTAGTGCTAATCGCGAGGATGGGAACTAATAGACTGCCTCAACACAGTGTTTTGCTTTTTAAGAACAGGGTCCAATATGCTTAAAAGCTCTAAATAATTTTCTTCTGACATTCGAAGAAAATTAGTAAAATCAGCTGGGTACAACCTCAATTCTTCTAATAGTGTGGTATGATTAATTTTACTCCTCTCTAGAAGCCACTTTTTTGCCCAGAAAGATCTATTTTTCCGCTGTTTTAACTTTAATTGAATATACAAGGTGCATAGAATTAAGCGCTGCTTCCTCGTGGGCGCCATAGTTTCTTCCAGTCAATTGAGAAAAAAGATTGCGTAGTGTGTGGGTGGAACTTGAACTAGACGTGAAACTGTGATTGTGCAATATGGCTTGAGACAAGTCACTTGAGTAATAGGCTTGTGCAGTGTGTGGCCAGCTTAAGACAACAATTTTGCTGCTATTCTTTTTGCCCTCTCCAAAAAATAAAAACAAAAGACTTCTGTGAGCTTCAAGTAATAGTGGAATTATAATAGTCTAAATTGACCATTTAAGCACAAAAAATGTTTCCATGTTTCCAGGTTCTTTCATAAATTTTAAAAATTTAGATCTATAGTCCTATTTGTTTCCAAGTCAAATTATTCATAATTTAGGAAAATGAAGAAATTAATATAATGAACTTTTCTGGTTTATTTTCAACGTCTTAGAATCGATTCTCTAACATTTCAACAAGGCTTCCACATTTACAGACTTTTGACCCCTCTTTTTCTCTTAGTCCAAAATTTGCCATGAATACGAACTAGTCCTGCCAAAAATTTAAGACTTATAGGGACAGTTTTTCATAATTTTTTTTCAATATCAACATAAAAAAATTTGTTAAATGTAGCCATTAAGTATTCAATATTTATCATCCATGATTTTTTCCCCTACAATGTACACACGCAACTGATCCAAACCCAAATACCTCACTTCTACGCGACTTTAACAGATATAAACTTTGGTTTTTCCACATATTGGATACTGATGGAAAACACTTTCTGCTTCCAATTCCACAATTTGACATTTTTATAATTTATTTAATAAAAAAAAAGATAGTGAAAATAATATTTTAGTAACACACTAAGATTAAAATAAAATTAAATGTACCAGTTCTTTCAATAGCAAAACTAGAGAAAAAAAAATGAAAGACAAAAAAAGTGAATACTTTAATTTCAACTTCTATTAAAGATATGTAGCACTATTCTAGAACCAGCTCTAAATCTACACATACCAAAAAGATTAAACCAAACTTATACATCAGACATTTTTCTTGAAGCTGTCCAAAAATGTTTTGTGACATAAATAAACAACAAGACCTGCCAAAGTATTTTCTTTGAAATAACTCAACATGTCTGCAATTATCATTTAACTGATAAAATGGTTCCTGCTGTTCGCATTGATTTATAATGAAAACTATCTGCCTTAATGTTTGTGAAATCACTCATTGTTAGAGCCAGACTCAAAGAGAAACTGCTTGAATTTATCCTAAGAGAGGTTAGGATTGATAAACAACAATAAACTGTCAAAGAAAAAAAAGGTGTCAAACCTGCGTGTAAGCATAGAAAATCTTTAAAATTTGCTTTTGCAAAAGGTTGCATGGCTCTGATGGATCAGCTCCCAGCTGCAAAAGCCTTTGGTACAAAATGGGCAACATATGTTTCATTTTGTCATCCATAGTCTGACGATCCTCACATCTCCTGTATCTGTTTGATGATAATATGGCTTAGAATGGCATTAAATAACATTTTGCATCTTCATAGCTCCATCAAGTGGAATAAATGGACATGCCCTTTTCAAATTTTACCCAAATAGCTCTCATATAAACTAATTCAAACCTGCTCTTTCCAGGAAAATCAGGGAAAATAATCATCGTCAATTAGACCATTATAATATAATATGCTTCGGGAAATTAGCAGTCATGCCATTTGCCTAATAGGTACTTTACCACTAAGCCAGGCATCTACTGCTGAGTAATAACTTGAGCCTCAGAGGAAAAGGTGTAGCATGCATGATGGTTCACAGAAACAGACATTTTCAAAGAAATCAGATGTTAAAGTGCTATTAAATAAAATTGATTATTTGCTTTACTTTCAGACTCCAAAGGTGATATCTTAGATTTTTTACCTTAAAAAAAAAAAAAATCAGAAATAGCAATTGATGTAACACATCTATGATTAAAATTAAGTTTAAATAGTTCTTACTCGAAAACTTTCACGAACTGATATATTGAAAGCAAAGCACCCATCCATGTTGCATGGTTGTCCGAGTTGATGTACATAGCCATTTTCTCCACCACATTAGGCCATCGCCCAGGAAAATCACTCTTGATAATGTGACTCAGACAAACACAGAGTTGCACCCTAAAAGATAGAGAACTCTTAACTTAGCAACCTTTCCTCTTAAAATAGTAAAATACAAAAAAAAAAGGAAATTCATAAATACCAATTTGAAATCTTTAATCCTCTGTCAATGAAGCAAATCTTGAATTTATGAAACGAAATTATAAAGACAACTTTAAATCTTGACTTACATTCTTAAGAATTTTTTCACTGAGTACAAAACTACTTTTTCTCAAGAAAGGCCTGACAATTTAAAATTGTGTTAGCATTATTTCAAATCGATCTATCTACACTCATATGAGAATTTTCAATATTAATAGATTTATGCCCATTTCTCATCTTTTCCCAAAAGTCATAAAAATTTTTTTAAAAACCAATTGAAATCGTTTTGTTTTTGTTTTTAATCATAGAAAGGGATCATTAGTCTTTATTGAGCATATTCACTGTAGCAAAACATCCCCATGCAATTGATAGAGAGGTTTGCTGTGTTTTGGAGAGGGCGCAAAAGAAGGTCCTCACATGATGATTTATTGCTTCTTACTCTTTACTCTTTACTATAACTTTGCTGCACACATAGGGTTGGTAGAATTAAAAAAACAATCACAAACAAACAAGCAGCAGTTACAATATCTTTCTTAAAATGCAGTATGTAACAAAATTAAGCATTTATCAAACCTGACTGGTTCAGGAGCATGAATGATGGCTTCAATTATATTATCTCTGATTGGTTGCCTGTCTTGCTCATGGATGTTGAAGGGGATTACATCTGTTACATGTTCAGGGTCTTTTTCATTCCAGAACTGCGTCAGCATATTCTTCAAATAAATCACACCTGGAGCAGAATCATTTAAAAAGGGTAAAAGCAAAGCAAGAATACACATTTCAAAGAAGGTATAGATGTCAACGAAAAAAACGTATAACACTAAATTACAAAAATATTGTTTCTTTAAGATCATTTGCACTTACCTAGTTTTAGATATTGTTTTTGTTTTCTTTTTTTTTTTTTAGATAAGTCTGAGCCTAAATTCAAATGGAAGAGAAATCAACAATTTTTTAAATATTCCGAGCAGAAGTAGCAGCGAGTCCAATTTGACTGCATCCATCTTTTTCTTTTCATAGAATAGATAGATATTCTGCAAACTGATTGTAATGTAAGATCATATTAAATTAATTTTTAATAACTGTAAAATATCAATATCAGTCTACTCGTATTTTAAGTGGTCAGTTTTCAAGATGTTACTAAGGGCCCTACAAACAGTTAACACTGGGAAGCCATTTAAATGAAATTTAAAGTGGTAAGCTGTGAATAAAACTAGACATTTTTGGAAGTATAAGAATTCTTTGACAGCCATACAAAGAAGATAATGTAATAACTAACAATATTGTGCATAGAGGTCCTGCACAACTGTGAGACTTTGTTATTTGTCAGTTAAGTTTTGGACTTTTTGAAATGCCCCATCCTGAATGCAGGTACATCTGGGAAATTTAAAAATCTGAATTTGTCTGAAAAATTGGCGCCTCTGAATTAAAAAATGTTTTTCAGCAAAACTGATTATGCTCTTCACTGCATGTGAGGTTATGTTTTTTTAATCCAAATATCCTTTAGCCCCTCTTACCTGCTTGCCTTACAGGCATATCAACTTGCTCTGCCATAACAACCTGCAAAAGAACTGGAGCAAAGCCAATAATCTTATGCACCTGAAAAATAAAAGTCATTAATATTAAATATGCGAGAGTCAATTTTTCTTTTCTAAGACAGTTCAACATAGCACTTAATTTTTTGCTTATTCTTCAAAGATAGGTTGAGATTTTTATTCCCCCTTTTCACCTTGATCTTGTCTAGATTATTTGAGTTGTTTGAATGACAAAATCTCAGCTGTTTGTCGTATTTTGTTTGATTAGTGGGTTCTGTTCAATGTTTTACAACTTTCCCTTAAGTGACAAATCTTAATAGGCCTACGAACAAACACATAAAATGCATAAACTAATATATACAATAAACTGGCTAGATTTTCACTGCATATTAAAATGAAGGCATTGATCTAATCAAATTATTATCTTACAAAATTCTAAGGGCAACTTCTTTAGCAGAGGCATTTCCGTACAAAATATAGAACTTATTTTGGCTATTTATAGTAAGCAGTAACAATCTGGCCATTTGTGGCATGATTTGTTTACATCTAACCGGGACAGCAACACTGGTATTACCAATTTGATAGTCCTTTCCTTCATTTCTAAATAAACAACATAGAGGTATCTTTTAGATCTAGCACAAGATCAATTTAATAATTTCGGTATTACTGCAGTTATCGGCCCAAATCACTTTAAGCTTTCAAATTGTACTTATGCTGAAAACGAATTTCAAGGTTTTATTTGTCACAAATAAATACTTTTCAAGATACACACATTTTTGTGTTGCTCTAAAATCCCATTTAACTTCAATTTTCAAATTCGTCGAAAAACTTTACTGTGAAGCCTAAAGTGGGTGAGGCCAATATGTGCAAATTAATCAAAATTTCCTACAGCTAAGAGATGCATAAAACGTTTTGTCCTTAGATTCTAACCTCTGGACCCTAGTTCTAAAATCAAATTATACAGTAAACCTTGCATATAATGAGATATCAAGTCTGATAGCATTCCCTCGTTGGATAAAAGGTAACTTTTAAATTTAAAAAAAAATGTCTTCAAGGGAGAGAACCTACTCATCGCTAAATTTTTAATCAAATACCCCCCTATTTTGCTCAACCAAATGATTGGACCTGGCTAAGTGTTGAGGAAGTGAAGTTTTGTTTTGCATTTTTTTTTAAATTAATGTATTTCTTCTTTAAAACCCATTCCTTTTTAAGCAGCTTCTCTGACTCTTCCTACCCTCTTTTTTCTTTCTCTCTCTCTCTCTCCCCCCCCCCCCCCTTCCTCCCCCTCTCATGTAATCATATCTACATGACTGTTTTTGATCTTGTGTAAGCATGCCCCCTCTCTCTCTCTTCGGACCTTCCTAAATCCTAGATCTAACCTCATAGCTGCACACGCTATAACCCCCCCCCCCTTTTCCCTTCCCTTCACTGCCGCTCTACCCTGCGGTGCGCACCATGGCTGACTGGATATTCCAGAAGGCTGTGTGCGCACCCCCTTACCCCCTCTCTCTATCTCCTCTTTTTTTTTCTTGCCACGATGTCTTGCACCTAGCACTAGGTCTGGAGTGCCCAGGTGGCTTTGTTTTCTTCATCTCCCTGTCATACTCGCCCTTCCCTTCTCGATACACCCATCCACTTGCACGCAATCACACACATCTTCAATCGCACATGCTCATGGACCTTTTACGGTCTTTGCCTGTGGATCTAATTTTTATTGCCGCCCAAAGAGCCCGGCATTGTAGTGTATACAGTAACTTTTAGAGTGGTTTTGTTCTTCCATTGAGACCCAATACAACTTTGTTTCATCTTGCTTGGTAAATTTAATACTCGTTGGATTCAAGGTTAAAGGTTAATTTATTGAGGGAAAAAAAAAGGGACTTCGTCAATCCCTCGTTAAATTCAAAGTTCACTGTAATTAGGTATAAGAAAGTGCCCAGCCAGGAGGCGAAAAATCGCTGAATGTGTGTAAATTTGCAGTCTACGTCAAAGAACTTGATTAAAAATTATATCAATGTTTTTGTTATTAATTCGCCTTTAATATTCAAGTATTAAAATTTAAATAAAAAAAAGATAAATAGTTTAATTAACGTCATTTTTTAGGCACCCGATGTGCATTACACAGCCTCAGCGGGCCAACCGCAGGCGACGTGTCATTGACAGGCTTCACTAAAATGCCTCACGCCCGTGGCAGAATCAACCAATCGTCTTGATACAAAGACCAAAAGAATCTGCAATGAATAAGCTTTCCTATGGTGTGCGTTCCAGATGTGTAGCCTAATTTTGAGTGTGTGTAGCATCGAGTTAACGTTCTATTTTTAGAACAGAAAATGCATCCACAATCCAATGAGATTCCTTCAAAAGTTTTATATCATAAGAAAGCTTAACATTTGAACTCTATTACTCTGGAATTTCAACCCGATTGGTCAATTTTGCCCGGAGCGCCGTCCCTTCGTGTCCGACAACCCCAAAACGAATTCCCGCAATTTCCATCTCTAGTGCCGATCATCGCCAGTCACTGTGCGCACGCGATTCCTTGCCTCTCAATACATTATATTTTGATACGAGTTATTGAAAAAGTGATTTCATTGGATATTATGGAGCTCCAAAGAAACGGTGAGTTGAAATAAGGTCATATTATTGTATTTTTTTAAGTATTCCAATCTCGTTAACTTGTTTTGTTCACGTACACAGTGATCCTGATCATAGATCTAGAGATGAAGAAAGAAGAAAAAAGGATGGAGCCGAATCGGGTTTCACCATCATGTTCTAAAACGTGTCTATTTAATGTTAATGGTTAAATATTTAAAATTTTTGCATTGACACTTTGATTGATAATTTATTTGCTTTAAATTTAAACAAAGTTTTTATCTTTGGCTTATTTTTGTGGAAAATTGACTTAATTCATAGGTACGCAAATTTTCTTTGAGCCTAATTAAAAATACAAGATGGCGGTCAAAATACACCTTCAGATCCGAAGGCTGTGCTATTAGAATGGCCAGGGGTGGTAGCTTTTGTTTGTGAACGTTTTTATTCTGTTTTCAAAGTTAAACTTGATAAGAGTTTTCATTCTCTGTTTAAATTAAAATTTAGATAATATTTTGATTTAATGTACCTAGATGACGTCCTAACTGTTTGTGGTTATGAATATGCGGTTTTCATTTCAACCTAGATCTAGTTATTTTTAGACTGTCCCTATATTTTGCAATTTTTGTGATCAAGGTTTTTCGTTAGATTTTTTCTATTTATAGCCCAAAGTCGATTTCGATACGCTCTCTTTCAGCACTGTTTTTCATAACCTTGATTGATGACGTCATTCCTGAAACGGAAATCTTCAATAGATTGATTGTTTACAAACTTAACTGAAGCAAGAATCTTCAGTTATGCTTAGATCTAAATCTAGTCTGCACTAAATTTAAATGCGTTCTATTTATTAGATTTTAGATCTAGAGAGATCTCCCATGTCTCCCTCAAATCTTTCCTTCTGAATCGTTTTATGCCATTGGTTTTACATCTAACCTAGATCTAGATCTAGTTCTAAACTTAGATTTATACATGTGTGTAACTAAAAAAAAAAGACTTCAGAATGGGTACTGTACCATACAAAGGGTTTCAATTGATCGGACCATAAAAAAAGATTGGGCTAGGTATTTGTTTGGCTAAACATTTTCTATGAATGAGCTAGAGTCTACCTCAAAATGAAATAAAATATAAAAAAAAAGATTACAAAAAAATACAGCATCACACATCCCGTCTCATATTTTAGTTAAACTAAATGAACGAACCCAATCGGAATTCCTAAAAAAAAAAATTTTTTTTTTTTTTTATCATGATAATCACAATAAGAATTATTTGGGTGATGGTAGTAAAATTCAAAATATTTTAGATTACAGTCAAATTTCAGTAATTATATGCATCATTTTTTTTTTCAATTTACTTATTTCCTTGTCTTTTTATCAATATGTACTGAGCAAATTTCGTTAAGGTGAAATTCTCTTTTTACCTATATTTTTCTCCCAATTCTCTTTTCAGGTTGAGATATGGTTCACAAGGCTTTTTCCTAACTCCGCTTACCCAGCGGATCGCTTTAACCGCCAAGTGGATAAAGTTGCTGAAAAGGCCTCAACCTTATCAGAAACAGAACTAAAAGAATTCTTTGAGAAGAGAGTTAATTTTGACTTCATCTCCAGCTCTCTTGATCAGCATGGAGTAACAAGGCTTTTAGACCAAGGCTTAATCAAAAAGTTTAGAGTAACAAATGAAATGGTTGTAGACTTGGTACATTTCTTCAGGAAAGAAAATTATAGCACTTCAACTTTTTTTTATACTCTCACTGCCCTTTCATCAAAACCGCTGACTTACTCGAACAAAGAGGCATGGAAAGAGGCATGTAGAGTTGAAAAAGAACACAAAAAACTCTTAAAAAACAAGAGTCGCCCACAACTTGAAAAAATAAATGAATTTCTTCACTGTGAGTTCACAACAGGTAGGAAGCCCTGTAAAACGTCAGCTGCTTTAGTTACTGTTGGACTTCAACCGAATTCAGACAGGTCCTCTGTTTACACACAAACATGTGGCCCTAGACCTGATGTTAGTTCCCTGAAGCAGAAAATCCTTGACGCCAAAGAACAGACAAGAGTGGTCCAGGAGAGGGCAGATATTCTTCAACAGGAATGCAGCTTATTGCTAGCAAAATCTAGAGAGAGCTGCTCTGAAAATCAACGTTTGAAGGCACGAGTTAATGAATTAGAGCACTCCTTGCTGAAGAAGAATGAGGAAATACAAAGTGTAAAGGAGGAACTCAGTTCGGTGTCTCTGTCCAAGCTATACAAAAAAATTTACAAACATTACAGTTTTATTGGATTATCCTCTTGACATTTACAGAGCTCA
Source organism: Elysia crispata (assembly GCA_033675545.1). Taxonomy (NCBI): domain Eukaryota; kingdom Metazoa; phylum Mollusca; class Gastropoda; family Plakobranchidae; genus Elysia; species Elysia crispata. The sequence continues at coordinate 434,913 of JAWDGP010001852.1, forward strand.
GGATATTCCAAGTAAGTCAATTTTATTAGTAACAAAATTACTAGATTAAATGTTGTGCGTTTTTTTTTTTTTATTTTAGCAACTTTGATCACTTTTCTTTCAATTTGAGTTATATCTTGAACGTTATTTTTATATTTTTTTTTGTTCCTTTCTGTTTTGTCTCCAGTAGTATTGTTTTACAGTAAAGGGCAACACATTTTATTTTCTACTGTTGACCTTTTTTTTTATGTCATTCTATTTCATTTTTAAATGTCTATTTTCATTTCGGCATATTTACAATTTCTCTAGTAATAGATGAATTTCTTTTGATAAAGATCACTCATTTTGAGAGCTAGTTTACAAATAAGAATAGGAATTAATTTAATGGAAACATTTTGAGCTTTCTTTCAAGGCTGAATTTGCCTTTTAGCTAGGTTGGTTAATTTTTTGGACATTTATCATATCACGTACATTTGCACATTTTTCTTATTAGAGCATTTTTGCAAAATTGATTATTATTTTGGAAGAGTCCTGTGATTGTTATTTGTCCAAATAGGGAAATGAACACACTAGGACCTTTCTTTCACTTTTTATTTTAACCTTCTAGCACTTATAGGTTTTTTTTTATGAATTTTTAAAAAATGTGTAAATTTGTCTTTTTTGTGCATTTTTTTCCGAATGCCATTTTTGCACATGTTATATTCTTCAAAGCTCTGTATTTCAAATTCCTACACTCCTGAAAAAAAAATTGGGCATAATCTATGTAAAGATGTGTATGTTATGTAAATTTCTAGACTGCATGGAGTCTAGATGTGTAAAAAAATTTGTCCGAATATGCCTCCGCGCCTTATCTCATGCTCAATTTTGCCGTGTCATGATTTTTTCCTTGTTTTAGGATCTAATATTTCATCCTACATGATTCTCTTTGCTACAATCTTTCTAAATGCTACACAAAAACTCTCGAGCTATCAAAAACAGTGAATTGAGCAGTTGTACAGAGTTTTGTTTAACTTTTATAAGCTCTTAAAGTTAGGATTTTTACATGTTTCTGCGCGGAAGAAAAATTTCTAAGTCCAACGAAATTTAAAAATTGCATAACTTTTTTGTTTATGGTCCGATTTTGATGAAATTTTTTTCTTTCTCTTAGTTTTGCTTTTTTCTTGCCAATGAGACACATTTTAAAAGGTTCCTGGTGATAAGAAAAATCACTTTCTAATACCTACTGTAATAGGCTATGTGTGTAAACTTAGAAAAAGGATCTATAGGTCTAGATCTCAAAATGTAATTTAGTTGTAGATGCTACATATTAATCTAGACCTAGATCTAGATCTACATAATTGGATAAGAACATAGATTCTAGATATTTAATCGTTTGACAAACACTTGTAATCAATAGAATCTAGATCTAGTCTAGATAAGATCAGGGACGTCCGATGAACTAACCTCAGAGAGCTGTTGTTCTGCTTGTTCTCTTTGATTAGGGTCAAGTGTAGCCCGCAGAACTTCGACAAGCTTACCAACCTCCATTTTTTAGTTAATTATTGAGAGAATGTGATTTAATATTTAATATAGTAAAGGTTATTTATTCTGGTGAAAAATAACTCATCAACTTGGTACGGCGTGCCAGCGCCAAAAGGAAACGGAACCTATTTTTGTAAAACAACGGTTTTTTTTTTACATATGTCGTAAAATAATACTGTGCCACTCAAACCTTTTGTACTCGCTATCAGTTTACTACTCTTACTATGTTATCGTTCTGTACCAAGATCGACCAAACGGATTTGACAACTTTCGAGTAAAAGATTATAGAATTATAATTGTAATAACTATATCGAAAATCGAGCGAAAAATTCAAAGTTTAAATATATATATATATATATATATATATATATATATATATATGAATATATAACATATTATTTATGGGAACTCTGTAGGAGTTCATCTTTATAGGAACACTTATTTCCAGTGGCTGTAATTGTTCATTTGGTAAGTAGGGTTCTTTACACTCTTAGATACTCTTACAACCAAATAAAGAAATACTTAAGAATGTCATCAGCTCGGAAATTAAGTATATATGTTTTCACACAAAAGAGAACCGTAACCAAAGTAGTAGTAGTAGTAGTAGTAGTAGTAGTAGTAGTAGTAGTAGTAGTAGTAGTAGTAGTAGTAGTAGTAGTAGTAGTAGTAGTAGTAGTAGCAGTAGTGGTAGCAGTAGCAGCAGCAGCAGCAGCAGCAGTGGCAGCAGTAGCAGCAGTAGCAGCAGCAGCAGGAGCAGTAGTAGTAGTAGTAGTAGTAGTAGTAGTAGTAGTAGTAGTAGTAGTAGTAGTAGTAGTAGTAATAGTAGTAGTAGTAGTAGTAGTAGTAGTAGTAGTAGTAGTTGTATTAGTAGTAGTAGTAGTAGTAGTAGTAGTAGTAGTAGTAGTAGTAGTAGTAGTAGTAGTAGTAGTAGTAGTAGTAGTAGTAGTAGTAGTAGTAGCGACAGCAGTAGCAGCAGCATTAGTAGTAATAGTAATCCATTATCATGAAGTAGTAGTAGTAGTAGTAGTAGTAGTAGTAGTAGTAGTAGTAGCAGCAGCAGCAGCAGCAGCAGTGGTGGTAGTAGTAGTAGTAGTAGTGGTAGTGGTAGTAGTAGTAGTAGTAGCGACAGCAGCAGCAGCATTAGTAGTAATAGTAATCCATTATCATGAAGTAGTAGTAGTAGTAGTAGTAGTAGTAGTAGTAGTAGTAGTAGTAGTAGTAGTAGTAGTAGTAGTAGTAGTAGTAGTAGCAGCAGCAGCAGCAGCATTAGTAGTAATAGTAATCCATTATCATGTAGTAGTAGTAGTAGTAGTAGTAGTAGTAGTAGTAGTAGTAGTAGTAGTAGTAGTAGTAGTAGTAGTAGTAGTAGTAGTAGTAGCAGTAGTAGTAGAAGTAGTAGAAGAAGTAGTAGTAGTATTAGTAGTATTAGTAGTAGTAGCAGTACAGTAGTAGTAGTAGTAGTAGTAGTAGTAGTAGTAGTAGTAGTAGTAGTAGTAGTAGTAGTAGTAGTAGTAGTAGTAGTAGTAGTAGTAGTAGTAGTAGTAGTAGTAGTAGTAGTAGTAGTAGTAGTAGTAGTAGTAGTAGTAGTAGTAGTAGTAGTAGTAGTAAGGTCAATTAAATTGAATGTTGTGAATAGTTGTGAAGCACCGTTAAAAAAAAAAAAAAGAAAAATAGAGTGCAGCTCCGAAATGTGCAAAAGAAAAGAGGACACGTGAGTTTTCGGCTTTACGACTTTGTCAGGCACAAAAGCAAAAAAAAAAAAAAAGAAAACCACACAAGGATATTCACATATGTACATTTGAAATACAATCTATAAATATAAAATAATATATATATATAAATATATATATATATATATATATATATATAGAGAGAGAGAGAGAGAGAGAGAGAGAGAGAGAGAGAGAGAGAGAGAGAGAGAGAGAGAGAGAGAGAGAGAAAGATCTACCCAAAACATTTTAAAATAAATGATGTGGAAGTATCCACAGAAAAAATATAACAAATACGTAAATAAAAGAGTCGCAGAAATGACAAAAACAAAAAATAATTTTTTAGGGGTTAAAAACAATATTAAAAAGATATTGCATTAAAAGTTGACTCAACGTATTTATAAAATAATGAAGAAATAAATAAATAATAAATGAAACTCCAAAAAGATCAGTACGCTGAATAGATAAGAATTTAATGAAAATTTACTTAAAAAATAATGACATTTAGAGAATGGAGTACAAGAGAAAGAGAAAGATAGATAAATAGATAGATAGATAGATAGATAGATAGATAGATAGATAGATAGATAGATAGATAGATAGATAGATAGATAGATAGATAGAGAGAGAGAGAGAGAGAGAGAGAGAGAGAAAGAGATAGAGAGAAACTGGGAAGGGTAAATGGGAGGAAAATTAAAAATCAAGGCCAATAGCTTAAACGAAATCTATAGATCAAATTTCGAGTATACTTCCACATTATTTATATATATATATATATATATATATATTTATTTATTTTTTTTTTTTTTGTGGGTACGCATTCATCAGACACAAAAACAAGAACAAGAAATTACACAAGGATATTCATATATAAATATGAAATATAAACTATTACAAAAATATGACAGGACGTCAGATTGGGTACGTTGGTTTATTATATTAAGATATGATGTAAATCTAGTTATATGATGCTGTAGTTTTTTTGTTTTTTTTTAAATAGTAATTCATTGTTAGAAAATGATTTTCAATACAAAAACCAAGCCTAATCTTTTTTTCTTTGGCCTGATCAAATCAAGCCCTCTTTAGTATGATAGAGTTACCATGCCCATTTGGAAGTTCTTTCAAAAATATATTTTAAATATACCGCCCCCCACCCCACCCCCACACCCCCCCCCCCCCCAAAAAAAAAAAAAAAATAAAAAAAATAAAAATGACTTATTTAAAATTTTACACAGAAAAAAAATATAACAAATAGGTCTACGTAAAAATGTCACGAAAATAGTGAATAAAATAAGGGTAAAAAAATTTTTACAAAAGAAAATATTGTATAAATGATTGGCTAATTAAGTATTTACAAAATAATAAAGAAACAAATAAATAATGAAAGTACAAATAAAATATGCTAAATAGATAAGAAATGAAAGAAAAATACTGTAACAGAGAATTAAAGGTATAAAATAGGAGTGCAAGAGAAAGAGGCAGAGAAAGAGAGAGACAAACAGACAGAGAAAAAGAGAGAGTGGGGGAAGGGGGAAGGGGGAAATGAATGGGTTGATTGAAAAGACAGACAGATGGATAAAGAGAAACAAAGGGGAAGAAAAGGATAGGCAGGAAAAGAATGCGTCGACTCCTCTATGAAATGAAAAATCAAGACTACTTGCTTAAAAGAAACCTGTGCATCAAATTTCAGGCAAAAAACGTTTCACACTAATTAAATGATTAAATAACAGTGGCCAAGAAATCGCGAGTTTTCATCCGCTTGTCGTTGGTCAAGTTATGCTCTCCCTTGGCAACTGTAGTAATTGGCTTATCGTCTCTTTTGGGCATTAATTTCCTCTCGAACTTTCTACGAACTGAAACATGTGATGCTTTTTTTTATTTTTAATCCTTTCCTGTTTATTTGATAATTTTTCGGACTTCCGGTTGGGTAGGTTGGTTTAGTATATTAAGAAATGGTTATAGGATATATGATGCCGTATTTTTATTATTGGCAAATTTTTGTTAGAAAATGATTTGCACGTTATAAAAAACAAGCCCAATCTTTTTCTATGGTCCCTCTTTAATGTGATAAAGGTACCGTATCTACTCTGAAGTCCTTCCTTTATTTCTTATCTAGCGCGAAGAACATCATATTATAAACGACACCCTCAGCGGGTTCTTTCTTTAACTTCTTCGGTTAAGGATAGTTACATGCTATAGTATTCCCGGTTTCTTAAAGTGCTTTGAGTCACCAGTCACCTTCCACTGCCAGGCTTTCTATTTCTTATTATCTTTACCACAGTATCTAACTTACGCTTAAGTTGCTGTTGTTGTTGTTGTTGTTGTTGTTGTTGTTGTTGTTGTTGTTGTTGTTGTTGTTGTTGTTGTTGTTGTTGTTGTTGTCATATTATCAAACTTAAAAACTGTTTCAACTTTAAAGTAAGAAAAAAACCTGTTGTTTTGATTTTTTTCATTTAGTGATTCTCCAAGAAACACTTTCTTTTTTTTCAATACTGTGTACATTAACATTAACATTAATTTGCAAACAAAATAAATTGATCAGTGCACAAGTATTTTGGGTATGTTAGTATGAATAATTTTCAACCGTGATCTATGTTGCTCGAGGTTTTAACACTTCCAATATCCATTATTTTCCAGCTATTCTCTTCCACGTCCTATTACTTTCAGCATCATTCATCCACTTTTTTTGTCATTCTTAGCTCTTCAATCTTTCCAACTACTACCTTATCGATTCCTCCTTCTTCCATTAATCTTTAGTTAGCAAAGTCTCTCTCTCTCTTGCCTTTCCCAACTCTGTTTCCAAATTGTCTTCTTTCATTTCAATTGTCATTTTTTACTGGTTTGCAGCTACTTCTTGAGCATCAACTCTTCTCTATATCCTTGAGCTTTAATTCTTTTCTTGTTTATTTTCTTTCTCGAAATTTGTTGGCTTCATATGCAATTTAACAAATCTTTCCCTAGATTTCGATTTGTGCATTTCTCTCCGATGGCTTTCATCCCTTGTCTTCATTTTCTTCCTATCCAGATTCTCTC
>JAWDGP010001853.1:0-10512 GCA_033675545.1 Elysia crispata
TTCTTGAACTTCATGAATCAAGGGTCGATAAAATGATAATGTTTACAAGCACTGACAATGTTAGCACGGATCAAGTACGGGCCCCTACTTAGCAAACAAACCTTTGGAACAATCAATCTAGTTCTAGACCTAAATTCAAGACACGGAGACACCAAGAACTTTATAATCTTATATATATTGATGTGAATCCTAAAATTTATCGTTTCATTTAACCATTCGGCTTGTAAAATCGTGGCTTATTGATAAATAAACTTCTTTAGAAATACATTTAATCATTAGGCTCTCTAAAATCGTGGCTTAGATCAAAATAAACTTCTATAATGTTACATTTAATCATTAGGACTGTAAAATCGTGGCTTAGATATAAATAAACTTTTTTTAATATTACATTTAATCATTAGGCCTGTCAAATCGTGGATTAGATCGAAAAAAAACTTTTTTAATGTTACATTTAATCATTAGGCCCGAAAAGTCGTAGCTTAGATCTAAATAAAGTTTTTAAATGTAACATTTAATAATTTGACCTGTAAAATCGTGTTTTACATATAAAGAAACAAAAACAATGTGTACCGGTCATATCATAAAAGTGATATGATTCTTGAACTTCATAATTCAAGGGTCGATAAATGAAATTGTTCAGAAGCACTGACAATGTTAGCACGGATCAAATACGGGCCCCTACTTAGCAAACAAACATGTGGATCAATCAATCTAGTTCTAGACCTAAATTCAAGATACAGAGCAACCAAGGACTTGAACCTAAATCCAACCAAAAGGGCCGAAATGCTACAATCTTATTCGAGTAAAGAGTTAAACTAGCCAAGTAATAAAACCTTACATACCCATAAGCCCCTGAACCCAACACATCAAGGACATTAAATCGATACATGATGGATTTTTTTAAAAGTTCTGTTTATTGATTTCAACAGAGTGTGTCACACTAGTACTTCAATTGGAACGACAGTGATCAAAACAATCAAGGCTCAATGACATCAAACACGTCTAGTCAGAGCGAGAACTCACAAGCAAATGGCCGAGTGTAAACAAAGAAACACTTGGCTACTTTCGCGCGTCTCAACACGAAGCATTTTCATTGGTTTGTGCAGTAAGGGGAGTCTACTCTACGGGATTAGACAAATGAACGCTATTTTTCCTGATTTAAAATATTAATTTTTTAAATTCTAATTAAAAAAATTCGAAGCACAGAAAAATAAGTATGCGTTCTCGTATAATTTTTAAGGTTTCAGATTTTTTTCTTTTTGTTTGTTTGTTTTTTCGAGACTTTGAAATCATATAAATTGATGTGAATCCTAAAATTTATCGTTTCATTTAATCATTCGGCTTGTAAAATCGTGGCTTATTGATAAATAAACTTCTTTAGTAATACATTTAATCATTAGGCCTATAAAATCGTGGCTTAGATCTAAATAAACTTTTATAATGTTACCTTTAATAATTAGGACTCTTAAAGCGTAGCTTAGATCTAAATAAACTATTTTAATGTTACATTTAATCATTAGGCCTGATAAATCGTGGCTTAGATCTAAATAAACTTTTTTAAATGTAATCTTTAATCATTAGGCCTGTAAAATCGTGTTTTAGATATATAGAAACAAAACAATGTGTACCGGTCATATCATAAAAGACATATGATTCTTGAACTTCATGATTCAAGGGTCGATAAAATGATAATGTTTACAAGCACTGACAATGTTAGCACGGATCAAATACGGGCCCCTACTTAGCAAACAAACCTTTGGATCAATCAATCAAGTTCTAGACCTAAATTCAAGACACGGAGCAACCAAGAACTTTATAATCTTATATATTGATGTGAATCCTAAAATTTATCGTTTCATTTAACCATTCGGCTTGTAAAATCGTGGCTTATTGATAAATAAACTTCTTTAGAAATACATTTAATCATTAGGCCTCTAAAATCGTGGCTTGGATCTAAATAAACTTTTATAATGTTACATTTAATAGTTAGGCCTGTAAAACCGTGGCTTAGATCTAAATAAACTATTTTAATGTTACATTTAATCATTAGGCCTGTAAAATCGTGTTTTAGATATATAGAAACAAAACATGGTGTACCGGTCATATCATAAAAGACATATGATTCTTGAACTTCATGAATCAAGGGTCGATAAAATGATAATGTTTACAAGCACTGACAATGTTAGCACGGATCAAATACGGGCCCCTACTTAGCAAACAAACCTTTGGAACAATCAATCTAGTTCTAGACCTAAATTCAAGACACGGAGACACCAAGAACTTTATAATCTTATATATTGATGTGAATCCTAAAATTTATCGTTTCATTTAACCATTCGGCTTGTAAAATCGTGGCTTATTGATAAATAAACTTCTTTAGAAATACATTTAATCATTAGGCCTCTAAAATCGTGGCTTAGATCAAAATAAACTTCTATAATGTTACATTTATTAATTAGGCCTCTTAAGTGGTGGCTTAGATCTAAATAAACTATTTTAATGTTACATTTAATCATTAGGCCTGTAAAACCGTGGCTTATATCTAAATAAACTATTTTAATGTTACATTTAATCATTAGGCCTTAAAAATCGTGGCTTAGATCTAAATAAACTTTTTTTAATGTAATATTTAATCATTATGCCTGTCAAATCGTGTTTTAGATATATAGAAACAAAACAATGTGTACCGGTCATATCATAAAAGTGATATGATTCTTGAACTTCATAATTCAAGGGTCGATAAATGAAATTGTTCAGAAGCACTGACAATGTTAGCACGGATCAAATACGGGCCCCTACTTAGCAAACAAACATGTGGATCAATCAATCTAGTTCTAGACCTAAATTCAAGATACAGAGCAACCAAGGACTTGAACCTAAATCCAACCAAAAGGGCCGAAATGCTACAATCTTATTCGAGTAAAGAGTTAAACTAGCCAAGTAATAAAACCTTACATACCCATAAGCCCCTGAACCCAACACATCAAGGACATTAAATCGATACATGATGGATTTTTTTAAAAGTTCTGTTTATTGATTTCAACAGAGTGTGTCACACTAGTACTTCAATTGGAACGACAGTGATCAAAACAATCAAGGCTCAATGACATCAAACACGTCTAGTCAGAGCGAGAACTCACAAGCAAATGGCCGAGTGTAAACAAAGAAACACTTGGCTACTTTCGCGCGTCTCAACACGAAGCATTTTCATTGGTTTGTGCAGTAAGGGGAGTCTACTCTACGGGATTAGACAAATGAATGCTATTTTTCCTGATTTAAAATATGAATCTTTTAAATTATCATTAAAAAAAATTCGAAGCACAGAAAAATAAGTATGCGTTCTCGTATAATTTTCAAGGTTTCAGATTTTTTTTCTTTTTGTTTGTTTGTTTGTTTTTTCGAGACTTTATAATCTTATAAATTGATGTGAATCCTAAAATTTATCGTTTCATTTAATCATTCGGCTTGTAAAATCGTGGCTTATTGATAAATAAACTTCTTTAGTAATACATTTAATCATTAGGCCTCTAAAATCGTGGCTTAGATCTAAATAAACTTTTATAATGTTACCTTTAATAATTAGGACTCTTAAAGCGTAGCTTAGATCTAAATAAACTATTTTAATGTTACATTTAATCATTAGGCCTGATAAATCGTGGCTTAGATCTAAATAAACTTTTTTAAATGTAATCTTTAATCATTAGGCCTGTAAAATCGTGTTTTAGATATATAGAAACAAAACAATGTGTACCGGTCATATCATAAAAGACATATGATTCTTGAACTTCATGATTCAAGGGTCGATAAAATGATAATGTTTACAAGCACTGACAATGTTAGCACGGATCAAATACGGGCCCCTACTTAGGAAACAAACCTTTGGATCAATCAATCAAGTTCTAGACCTAAATTCAAGACACGGAGCAACCAAGGACTTTATAATCTTATAAATTGATGTGAATCCTAAAATTTATCGTTTCATTTAATCATTCGGCTTGTAAAATCGTGGCTTATTGATAAATAAACTTCTTTAGAAATACATTTAATCATTAGGCCTCTAAAATCGTGGCTTGGATCTAAATAAACTTTTATAATGTTACATTTAATAGTTAGGCCTGTAAAACCGTGGCTTAGATCTAAATAAACTATTTTAATGTTACATTTAATCATTAGGCCTGTAAAATCGTGTTTTAGATATATAGAAACAAAACATGGTGTACCGGTCATATCATAAAAGACATATGATTCTTGAACTTCATGAATCAAGGGTCGATAAAATGATAATGTTTACAAGCACTGACAATGTTAGCACGGATCAAATACGGGCCCCTACTTAGCAAACAAACCTTTGGAACAATCAATCTAGTTCTAGACCTAAATTCAAGACACGGAGACACCAAGAACTTTATAATCTTATATATTGATGTGAATCCTAAAATTTATCGTTTCATTTAACCATTCGGCTTGTAAAATCGTGGCTTATTGATAAATAAACTTCTTTAGAAATACATTTAATCATTAGGCCTCTAAAATCGTGGCTTAGATCAAAATAAACTTCTATAATGTTACATTTAATAATTAGGCCTCTTAAGTGGTGGCTTAGATCTAAATAAACTATTTTAATGTTACATTTAATCATTAGGCCTGTAAAACCGTGGCTTATATCTAAATAAACTATTTTAATGTTACATTTAATCATTAGGCCTTAAAAATCGTGGCTTAGATCTAAATAAACTTTTTTTAATGTAATATTTAATCATTATGCCTGTAAAATCGTGTTTTAGATATATAGAAACAAAACAATGTGTACCGGTCATATCATAAAAGTGATATGATTCTTGAACTTCATAATTCAAGGGTCGATAAATGAAATTGTTCAGAAGCACTGACAATGTTAGCACGGATCAAATACGGGCCCCTACTTAGCAAACAAACATGTGGATCAATCAATCTAGTTCTAGACCTAAATTCAAGATACAGAGCAACCAAGGACTTGAACCTAAATCCAACCAAAAGGGCCGAAATGCTACAATCTTATTCGAGTAAAGAGTTAAACTAGCCAAGTAATAAAACCTTACATACCCATAAGCCCCTGAACCCAACACATCAAGGACATTAAATCGATACATGATGGATTTTTTTAAAAGTTCTGTTTATTGATTTCAACAGAGTGTGTCACACTAGTACTTCAATTGGAACGACAGTGATCAAAACAATCAAGGCTCAATGACATCAAACACGTCTAGTCAGAGCGAGAACTCACAAGCAAATGGCCGAGTGTAAACAAAGAAACACTTGGCTACTTTCGCGCGTCTCAACACGAAGCATTTTCATTGGTTTGTGCAGTAAGGGGAGTCTACTCTACGGGATTAGACAAATGAATGCTATTTTTCCTGATTTAAAATATGAATCTTTTAAATTATCATTAAAAAAAATTCGAAGCACAGAAAAATAAGTATGCGCATGCGTTCTCGTATAATTTTCAAGGTTTCAGATTTTTTTTTTTCTTTTTGTTTGTTTGTTTGTTTTTTCGAGACTTTATAATCTTATAAATTGATGTGAATCCTAAAATTTATCGTTTCATTTAAACATTCGGCTTGTAAAATCGTGGCTTATTGATAAATAAACTTCTTTAGTAATACATTTAATCATTAGGCCTCTAAAATCGTGGCTTAGATCTAAATAAACTTTTATAATGTTACATTTAATAATTAGGCCTCTTAAAGCGTGGCTTAGATCTAAATAAACTATTTTAATGTTACATTTAATCATTAGGCCTGATAAATCGTCGCTTAGATCTAAATAAACTTTTTTTAATGTAATATTTAATAATTTGGCCTGTAAAATCGTGTTTTAGATATAAAGAAACGAAACAATGTGTGCCGGTCATATCATAAAAGAAATATGATTCTTGAACTTCATGATTCAAGGGTCGATAAAATGATAATGTTTACAAGCACTGACAATGTTAGCACGGATCAAATACGAGCCCCTACTTAGCAAACAAAACTTTGGATCAATCAATCAAGTTCTAGACCTAAATTCAAGACACGGAGCAACCAAGGACTTTATAATCTTATAAATTGATGTGAATCCTAAAATTTATCGTTTCATTTAATCATTCGGCTTGTAAAATCGTGGCTTATTGATAAATAAACTTCTTTAGTAATACATTTAATCATTAGGCCTCTAAAATCGTGGCTAAGATCTAAATAAACTTTTATAATGTTACATTTAATAATTAGGCCTCTTAAAGCGTGGCTTAGATCTAAATAAACTATTTTAATGTTACATTTAATCATTAGCCTGTAAAATCGTGTTTTAGATATATAGAAACAAAACATGGTGTACCGGTCATATCATAAAAGACATATGATTCTTGAACTTCATGAATCAAGGGTCGATAAAATGATAATGTTTACAAGCACTGACAATGTTAGCACGGATCAAATACGGGCCCCTACTTAGCAAACAAACCTTTGGAACAATCAATCTAGTTCTAGACCTAAATTCAAGACACGGAGACACCAAGAACTTTATAATCTTATATATTGATGTGAATCCTAAAATTTATCGTTTCATTTAACCATTCGGCTTGTAAAATCGTGGCTTATTGATAAATAAACTTCTTTAGAAATACATTTAATCATTAGGCCTCTAAAATCGTGGCTTAGATCAAAATAAACTTCTATAATGTTACATTTATTAATTAGGCCTCTTAAGTGGTGGCTTAGATCTAAATAAACTATTTTAATGTTACATTTAATCATTAGGCCTGTAAAACCGTGGCTTAGATCTAAATAAACTTTTTGAATGTTACATTTAATCATTAGGTCTGTAAAATCATGGCTTAGATCTAAATAAACTTTTTTAATGTAACATTTAATCATTAGGCCTGTAAAATCGTGTTTTAGATATATAGAAACAAAACAATGTGTACCGGTCATATCATAAAAGTGATATGATTCTTGAACTTCATAATTCAAGGGTCGATAAATGAAATTGTTCAGAAGCACTGACAATGTTAGCACGGATCAAATACGGGCCCCTACTTAGCAAACAAACATGTGGATCAATCAATCTAGTTCTAGACCTAAATTCAAGATACAGAGCAACCAAGGACTTGAACCTAAATCCAACCAAAAGGGCCGAAATGCTACAATCTTATTCGAGTAAAGAGTTAAACTAGCCAAGTAATAAAACCTTACATACCCATAAGCCCCTGAACCCAACACATCAAGGACATTAAATCGATACATGATGGATTTTTTTAAAAGTTCTGTTTATTGATTTCAACAGAGTGTGTCACACTAGTACTTCAATTGGAACGACAGTGATCAAAACAATCAAGGCTCAATGACATCAAACACGTCTAGTCAGAGCGAGAACTCACAAGCAAATGGCCGAGTGTAAACAAAGAAACACTTGGCTACTTTCGCGCGTCTCAACACGAAGCATTTTCATTGGTTTGTGCAGTAAGGGGAGTCTACTCTACGGGATTAGACAAATGAATGCTATTTTTCCTGATTTAAAATAGGAATCTTTTTAATTATCATTAAAAAAATTCGAAGCACAGAAAAATAAGTATGCGTTCTCGTATAATTTTCAAGGTTTCAGATTTTTTCTTTTTGTTTGTTTGTTTGTTTTTTCGAGACTTTATAATCTTATAAATTGATGTGAATCCTAAAATTTATCGTTTCATTTAATCATTCGGCTTGTAAAATCGTGGCTTATTGATAAATAAACTTCTTTAGTAATACATTTAATCATTAGGCCTCTAAAATCGTGGCTTAGATCTAAATAAACTTTTATAATGTTACATTTAATAATTAGGACTCTTAAAGCGTGGCTTAGATCTAAATAAACTATTTTAATGTTACATTTAATCATTAGGCCTGAAAAATCGTTGCTTATATCTAAATAAACTTTTTTTAATGTAATATTTAATCATTAGGCCTGTAAAATCGTGTTTTAGATATATAGAAACAAAACAATGTGTACCGGTCATATCATAAAAGAAATATGATTCTTGAACTTTATGATTCAAGGGTCGATAAAATGAAATTGTTTGGAAGCACTGACAATGTTAGCACCTATCAAATACGGGGCCCTACTTAGCAAACAAACCTTTGGATCAATCAATCTAGTTCTAGACCTAAATTCAAGACAAGGAGCAAACAAGGACTTAAACCTAAATCCAACCAAAAGGGTCGAAATGCTACAATCTAATTCGAGTAAAGAGTTAAACTAGCCAAGTGATAAAGCCTTACATACCCATAAGCCCCTGAACCCAACACGTCAAGGATATTAAATCGATACATGATGGATTTTTTTCAAAGTTTTGTTTATTGATTTGAACAGAGTGTGACACAGTAGTACATCAACTGGAACGAGGACAGCGATCAAACAATCAAGGCTCTGTGAGATCAAACAAGTCTAGTCAGAGCGAGAACTCAGAAGCAAATGGCTTAGCGTAAACAAAGAAACTCCTTTGTCACTTTGGCGCGTCTTAACACGAAGCAATTTCATTGGTTTGTGCAGTAAGGGGAATCTACTCTGCGGGATTTAATAAATTTATACCATTTTGTCTTAGTTAAGTCATAATCCTCTTGATTTTCTTAAAAATTAAAACCACAGGAAAACAAAAGTTCGAAGGTGTTTACGTGGTTGACTCTTATTATGAAGCGATCCGATTCCCTACATTCAATTGCGAATGAAAAGATGGAAACTGGAATCTACAAAAGAATGAACGAGACTACACATATATTGTGCGCTTGTAATTATGTGACTTTTCTAAGTAACCCAATTCTCGGACGTGATATAAGGAAGAGAAATGATAATGTTGGAATACACTGCAAATGATCAAATACACACTGTACATTACTTATAATATAATCTACTGGATCAATCTGGCTCTAGATCTAAATTCAAGGTAAGAAACAATGACTTGAACCTTGATTTATATATATACCTGATATATATATACATTTTTTTTTACCTCGTCCAGGTCCTTTCTTGAATATGGATAAGCCTCATCACGTACCAACTAGAAAGGAAAAGATTCTGATTCTGCTATGCTGGCATTTTTAAAAAGTGGTAGTGTGCTGCCTGGGAGGGCCCTGTCAAATGTTTACTTAACCAATCCAGCAGTACAGTGTCTGTCACATTTATCAATGTCTGTGATCTGAAATATGCCAAGAGCATCAACATTGGTCTGAAGCACAGCTGAAAAAGTGCTTTTATACTCGTAAAATTGTGTTCCAGTAATTTTTGGATATTAAATTTTAATGACAATGCTCAAACATAATGCAATTTAGGTTGAAATGATAATAACTAAAATTACTTATGGTGAGGTTAAGACTTCATATCTGTGATGATCAAGAAACAGAAAATAGTAAGATGGTATTGAAAAGATGAAATTAAATTAAAAGCTTTTTACTTAAGATGATTATAGAAAATGGAATTGAAGAAAAAAGGATGAATATTTCAGGTGCTGAGATTCATAATAGTTGTGCTATGATTTTACTGAAACCAAAAAGTTTCTTTAAATTAAGATAAAACAAAATTACAAAGTTGACAAACGTTGAAATTAACGAGAAATATAAAGAATAAAACCAATTTTTAAAAAAGGAGTATACGCATCCTAAGGCTTTAGATCTTTATGACTTTATGGTTACACACAAATGTTTTAACAATGCAAGGACCAAAAACATTTCCAAAATATAGCTGAAACAAGTGAATGACAATAGAAAAAGAATTTATTTCTGTCTTTTACATACATGCCCATCTTGTTGTCAAAGATGATAAATTACAAGGGGAAAAAATTTAACTTTTCACTTGTAACACAGAAAAATTTGTATCACTACAAAAATCTTTGAATAAATTAAACTTCCCCTACTTTCAATAGTTTCATGTTTATGGAAAGGACTGACATTGATTTCATGATTTATGCAACAAGCTGTAAGGTATCTTTGATCCTTTTACGATGATGATGATTAACCAGTGGCCCTTTTAAAATGATGATGGTTTTAAATAAAATAAATTACATAAAGAAAATTATGAATTAGTAAGGTATCTCACAATTTGCAAAACCTTAAAAAAGAACCAACAAGGATTGAAAAATTAACATACCTGAGTGTAAGCATCAGCTTCAAGTCACCTTTTACGGCATTCCTGACGTTTGTGTCATCCTTTATTGTGGAGAGTAGCTCATTGAATGTTTCTTTTTTTAGCATAATAACGCTGAAATTTGTTTTATCTACATTGAACTCAAGCAGACGGTCAGCAAAAATTCCCCTTTCATCACTTTGTAAATTAATGGAATACACGTTAAATTTGGCTGTTCTTGCATAGCTTGAGTAGTTGATATACTTCAAACACGTTTGATACATCTGCATCCAGATTCTGTGATAGATCTTAATCTAATGTATATAATGTATATAAGGAGTACTGTGAGAGTTGAAGGGCATAGAGCTTTTTATACTGCCAATGTAGTGTTGATATTTTACATGA
>JAWDGP010001856.1:0-15143 GCA_033675545.1 Elysia crispata
TCTGTCTTACAGTCAGAAAAAAAATGTTTGAATGATAGACAATCCAAGTGTGCAATGCTGATCTTGAATTATTCATCTGTTTTGCATTCTTTATAACTTTTCAGGCTTAATCAGTCGGGCTATATCGCTGGATTCTTTGATAAAGCTTGTCGTTCCTACAGTATAATTATTCATGGAGACAGAGGCTGAAAACGTGAGGCCCCATACTCATCCCCTGATGGCGGAGCTCGAACCCGGATTGGAACTTCTATACAGATCTCATAGAACACGAGACAAGCGCGTGACTGTCACATGGCCTGGGGCATTCTAGCAACACCATTCTAGACATAACTAGGGAATCTTGTGAATGACTTGCCGTGAACACTTTTGCTGTGTTTCCGAATTTCGGTGCCGGCTGTTCTGTCCAGTTCTGACCACTGTTAGACATGTATTTGGTCAGTGCCTGGAGCGCTATGTCCACTCCGACCACTTGCAGACCTTTGTCGGCCAACCTGGCATGGATAAACGACAAAGGGACTGGTAAATTTATGTGCACGCAGTTAAATACCTTTAAAACTTGCTGCCTATTGCATGTTCAGATAACATCTAAATTTCTCTGGTCAAATAGCTGTTTTCCAATAATATCTCATTAAGACTAATCAGGAAGCAATTTGCATAGTAAAAAGCAAGATTCAAAGCTGCATCTCAAAATCTGAAGATGCATCTTAGCTATTTACTGCCCTAAGTTTCCTTCAAGCCAAGAGAGGGCTGATGGGATGTGACCCGACGCCACCACCGTATGTCCAAGACAAGTATCGAACTCTGCATCTCCTAATTTTCAATCCAAAGTACTATTAATTGCGCTATCTGGCGCATACAACAACTCAAAAACTAGAGCACCACTGACCACTAAATCCCTGGTAATCAGAGATTTCATCCTTTTTGCTGGTAAGTCAATGCTCGATGCGGTGATCTCTTGAATTAATTAGAATCAAATTCGCCCCTATCATGCAGAACGAAGCTCTAAATTCAAAGCTGGCAAACTTCTTTCTTAACATCAGTGCAGCTTGGGCTTTCAAATCCTCCCCGAAAGGTTCCATAGAATTTGAAAAGAAGCACTCCTCAGATGAGCGCATGAGGTATTTTCCTCAGCAGTAAGAATTACAATGAGAGGTTTTCAGTTTGTCCCAAACTATGTCCATAGCATTCATTCAGAACCTTCAAGCAATGTATCTACATCTGCGGGGACTAGACTTTATGATTCAGAGAGTTAAAACTTAACTTTCATCCCTGACTTACCAATTCATATCAACTGTCATTCCACACATAGTCACCAGAACGTTCTTGGCTTTATCATCCGGGTTCAGTTTGGCAAAGTGCTTCATCAAAACACTGCGGAGAGAGGTACGGTAATGTGTTGTGGTGAGGTACCGTACTGGGTTGTTGGCTTGGTTCTTAAGTTAGTCCCTACCTTTTATACCTCTTCCTCACCACTATGATTTCAGGTCTTTTAACATGCAGAGAAGCTTACGGTAGGTTGAGCTGGGCAATCCTGAAATAATCGATCCTCAGTCGGTATCGAAACGGTTTTTTTTTTTTTGGCGAGTTTTGAGCTGCGTACACAAAATTCAATTATTATGTGGAAAATGTTTGGAGAGAATGTAAGAAATCGATATATTTTTTTAAAGAATCCTTTTCACATGTTTTATATGACAATATTGATAAGGCAATATGTGCAAGACCAGCAATGTTGACAAATGAAGCCTACCATTTCCAACTGCCTTTGCAATTTAGGAAAAAAATGCCCCCGCCCTTATCAACGCTTCATCATTATTATCGTCATTATTATATTATATTCACATCTGTAATCATTATTAACGTCATTATCACCACTATCTTCGTTAACATCATCATGATCATAATTTTTTAATATTATTATTATTATCGCTTTCAAAAACTTTTTAATGATTCATTTTTTCATTATATATTAATTACTTATTTTCATTAGGAAAGATGAATAGACAGACATATCGTAAGATCAATAGGTAGAGAGGTTTATGAACAGATAGATAGGTAGATGGATAAATTGTGTATGTACTTCATGAGGAAATAATTTTTAAGATTCAAATTTCAACAGTTGTTTCTTTGCAAGTTTTTCTTTTTTTTAATTTTTCTTTGGTTTTCTAAAAGAAGGCTAATATCTTTTGCTCCCATTTTACAAATACACCTTTTTTATTTCTACCTCTCTTAGTCTTTACTTTCCGCTCCTATTCTTATCTCACTCTTTCTCTTTATCTCTATTTCTCTTACTTAATCTATATTATCCCTACTATTCTGTCTCTCCTTTCTTATTCTTTACTCTTCTCTTTATTTTACTCTATCTTTTCCTCTCTCTTCCTTCTCTCTCTCTCTCTCTCTCTCTCTCTCTCTCTCTCTCTCTCTCTCTCTCTCTCTCTCTCTCTTTCCCTTCCCTTCCTCTTACCCAACTCAACTCCTAAACGTTCATGCTCCACTGGTTTGCTCATCAGTTTGAACTCACCTGTGAACTTGTTGACGATGCCAGCGTGTCTTCCCTGTGTCATAAGCATCATCCCAATACACAGCGTCGAGATCGGTGTTGCTGGACTGGTCCATGTTGGATCTGTGTGCAGGACACACAACACACAGTTACAGTTACTGCTCGGTTCATTTTGTCATTCCATGAAAATACGTAAAAATGGATAGAAGATACTGCTTCACAACAAAGATTCTTTTAGATGGCGGTCATAACGTCGTGTCGTATAATAATTGTTTTCAAAACTTGCGAAACTGACTTGTTGTAGCACTTTGGTTTCAAAGATGAACAATGGATTTGGATTTCTTCATTGCTGAATTTGAAACGTAAGAAATATCTGGGAATCTCTTATTCAGACGAAAACCTAAGATTTAAAAAAATTTAGAAACCATACAGATGAAGAAGTAGTAGACTAGTCTTTATACGATTATTTAGTTCAAAGAGATGACTTTGTGATTGTCCCCCACGAAAGGTTGTCAACAGCCTTCAGTTTTGTCGTTTCCTAGGAATATGAGCACTCCATAACTGTTGGCTTAAAACGAGTATAAATTGTTTTTTTCTATGGAATAAAAGATTGAGTTGCATTCGCTGCAGGTGGGTGATGCAGAATTGCAGACACAATTTTTGCTTATGTTTGAAACCAGAAAAGCAATATTAGATCTAGCAACTTACAAAAACCTAACGTCTCACCTCGACACAATTTTTACTAATAATTTGAACAATCCATAATAAGTTTCCACTTTAAGCCTATTTCTGTATACGAAAGCTTTGCTAAATTCGTCTTAACGTGCTTTGCTTTCACAGTATAAACGTTTTTACCTTCTTATGCTCAACATCCATTTTGATACCAGAACAAAAGCGACTAAAACTAGATTGAAAAATAAACTGAACTGGGCACTTTGCAATGAGCGGAGAAAGAGAAAGTGAGTATCTTTTGGGCAGCTTTGTTCAAGGTGTGGTGGTCAGCTGCGATTCTCAAGCATCACAACCGCATGCAATGTCGCACTGGACCTGTCCTGCCCAGGCGATTTTCGGACATTTCACAACCCGTCGGTACTCAGTGGACTTGATGGTTACAATCTAGATCTAGAGTAGGTCCATCTGTTGAGATTATGAGTGTGTTGGTCCACTAACCTATCAAGAAAAACAGCTTCTTCCCACCCCCACTTTACGCCCCAAAAGTCCTTTCTTAAATTTGATTGATTAACCCGATCAAGGCTTGATAATTTATTTATCTCGCGAGGTAGCGATTCTGACCAGATTCAGTGGCAGCCAAGGGCTTCCTCACCAGCTTATTAGTTGCTTCTGGGCCGCTTCTCGATCTCCAGGTGGTGGTCATATTCTGCTGTAAATTAATAATTTTTCACCAAAAGATAGTTTTAGTGATATTTTCAACCTCAAGAGCTCTAGATCTGCATAACTCGCTTCCAAAGCTCAACAAGCTCGAAATCAGTGATGTCTCGGGCTGTTCTGAAGAGTCGGATATCTCACCTATTATCTAGATCTGCTTGCCAGTGGGGCGGTTCTGGGTTCGACTCCCGAAATGAAATAACTTTTTTAATGGTGCTGGTAAAATCTCATGAATAAACAGTGTACCCGGGGCGGGAAAACTACATGTCAATGTATTTGCAGAGGTTGTAATGGCAGCAAGACAGCTATTAGTAGAAGTAATCATTGCATAAAGGAATCGGAGAAAGATGGAAATTGTAAATCAGAGATATTATCTTTATCACTTTTATGTCTTCCGCTTGGTTGAGAAGTAAATTTCTACTAAAAACAGTCTACTCACCGGCGAAATACATATTTTCACATCGCGAGGCCTCGGAAAATGTGAAGAAAAAACTTATTTACCTAAAATGGTTGTCTTGCTTCATTTTGGGAAGTATTAGACACCGCCACATTCATTTTTTTTCATATGTGTAAATAAATGCGTGTGTTCTTGTAGGAGTCGCACCATCCTATCAACTCTTGTAATGCACTAATACGAGTAAAATTATTGTTTTTTATCAGGCATGTACAATGGAACACCATATTCATATAAATAAAAAAAAATTCTAAGTCTGAACATATCTTGAACTGATGGCTGAAATGACAATGCCTAGTCAGTCTAATTTAGAATGGCTCGTCTTGATTTCTGTCTATGACTGTAAATTCTGTCAAATTCGTGGGATAATACTATGTATGGCTGAATTTTACCCTTATATGTGATGTATATAAGCTTGTATAACATAGAACTGTTACGGAAATGTTAACAGCTATCATCAGAAGAAGCTTAACTGGACGAGTGCTGACAAGCTGACTTTAGGAAAAGTGAAATTGATCTACAACAATTTGAAAGTGTGGTTTAGATACCTAAGGCCTCATCAGAGTTTGGAAATTCTTTAAGTTTTGTCCATACGATTTTTTGAGGAAAACCATTAATTGCTCGACTCACAGTACTCTATCAGAAAAAAAGACCTGAAATTTCTGCGGGTGGAATACTCAGACAGCACTACTTACTTGGCTACTAAAAGAACGCGGAATAATTGTCCCAGAGTATTTATAGCGTGTAAAACATGATGGAGACTAGGGGAGGCCACGGAACGTAAATCTTGGTCACCTAATTACTCTCTCTCTCTCTCTCTCTCTCTCTCTCTCTCTCTCTCTCTCTCTCTCTCTCTCTCTCTCTCTGTCTCTCTCTGTCTCTCTCTCTCTGTCTCTCTCTGTCTCTCTCTGTCTCTGTCTGTCTGTCTCTCTCTCTCTCTCTCTCTCTCTCTCTCTCTCTCTCTCTCTCTCTCTCTCTCTCTCTCTCTCTCTCTCTCTCTCTAGCAAATTGTAAAAGCTTGATCTGTATCAGAGGCATCAGAAAAAACGTGTTGCCAGTACTAAGTGGGACTTCCAGCTGAATAAATCTACACCTTATCAGTGTACTCAGTGCTGTTCCTCTTCACGGTTGACCTCTCTGTGCTCTAAATGTTTATGTCAAGTCGTGGCTGGAAAATGCGATGAAAACAAGATAAACCTTAATGGTGAGAGGTTCGAAACAAAGGAACTTTTGAAAGCAAGCACAAACAAAAAGGACAGTAGTAATGGTGACTTATCCCTGCAGACCTGAGAATTTTGCCGCCTTGACATGATAACAGCTTACAAAATGGTTGGCTCGCAACAGTTGTTTTTTAATTATTTGATAATCTTACTGTATGATAAAAGTAATTTTTATACAAATATTGAACAAAATTAAATGGAATTGTATAGGATCTAATCCTCTGACTTAGAAAATCCAGGTCGTCTTATACGCCTTTACACAACAAGTTTTATCAGGTCAAGTGGTGTCTCTCTAGAGGTAAACAAGGAAGACAGAAAAGAACACCAGGCACCCAGCGCCATGTACTGCTCCTAGGTAAACTAAGATGGTGCAAATTTCAAATTTCATTATCTTCGATCCTGCATGCACAATTTTCGGAAGAATTCAAATTTCTCTGTCGCATGCAAAAAGCAAGAGTAGATTAAATAATCCAAAGATTATAAGATTATCAATAATTATTCTATGTTATGTTTACAATCCATGATCTCTCGAGATATTTATTAATCAATTGCAGTCACTGGGAGAGGTGTAGGTAGACTAATGCATGTTACAAGCACTTTGTTGATGCTCCCGGAGCAAGAGGCAATGGCCATTTAGGAGTTAGCGACTTTTTGTCAAACTTTGTATTAAAATGTGTCTTAATCCAGGTGCAGACATTCTATTTTCGATAATTTTTTTTTATTAATATAAATATTTAAATGACAATATAGAAATACAAAAATATTTAATACTGAATTGGATGATTAGTATATTGTAAAAGCCCACCCACCTACACACACACAATGTATGCAATGAAAGAATTTTAAACAACCGGTGTAATATATTCTATTTCAAACCGCTTGCCGATAAGACTAAGGTTGCATAATAAAAAAAAATTAGGTCAATGAAGCTGAAAAGGTATGTCAAACATTTCAATTTACATATCACTAGTTGCGACGAACAAAAAACTTTCATAACAATATTCCACTGATGTCTAAAAAATGTCACTCGCATTAATGGTTATATATAAAATTCAAAGTACAGGTTATTCATGTGTGTGGAGGTTTGTTTTCGGTTTTGTCTTTGCTTTTGTTCTGGTTTTTTTTTACATTGAGGAGGGCGTGGGTGGTGAGGGAGCGGGGGAAAAGAGTGAGGGTGAGGGGGCGTGGGTGGTGAGGGAGCGGGGGAAAAGAGTGAGGGTGAGGGGGCGTGGGTGTTGAGGGAGCGGGGGAAAAGAGTGAGGGTGAGGGGTCGTGGGTGGGGGGAAAAGAGTGAGGGTGAGGGTGGTGAGGGAAAAGAGTGAGGGTGAGGGGGTGCGGGTGGTGAGGGAGCGGGGGAAAAGAGTGAGGGTGAGGGGGCGTGGGTGGTGAGGGGAGCGGGGGAAAAGAGTGAGGGTGAGGGGGCGTGGGTGGTGAGGGAGCGAGGGAAAAGAGTGAGGGTGAGGGGGGTGCGGGTGGTGAGGGAGCGGGGGAAAAGAGTGAGGGTGAGGGGGCGTGGGTGGTGAGGGAGCGGGGGAAAAGAGTGAGGGTGAGGGGTCGTGGGTGGTGAGGGAGCGGGGGAAAAGAGTGAGGGTGAGGGGGTGCGGGTGGTGAGGGAGCGGGGGAAAAGAGTGAGGGTGAGGGGGCGTGGGGTGATGAGGGGAGCGGGGGAAATGTGTGAGGGTGTGGGGGTGGGGGTGGTGAGGGAGCGGGGGAAAAGAGTGAGGGTGAGGGGTGCGGGTGGTGAGGGAGCGGGGGAAAAGAGTGAGGGTGAGGGGCGTGGGTGGTGAGGGAGCGAGGGAAAAGAGTGAGGGTGAGGGGGCGTGGGTGGTGAGGGAGCGGGGGAAAAGAGTGAGGGTGAGGGGGCGTGGGTGGTGAGGGAGCGGGGAAAAGAGTGAGGGTGAGGGGTCGTGGGTGGTGAGGGAGCGGGGGAAAAGAGTGAGGGTGAGGGGGCGTGGGTGGTGAGGGAGCGAGGGAAAAGAGTGAGGGTGAGGGGGCGTGGGTGGTGAGGGAGCGGGGGGAAAAGAGTGAGGGTGAGGGGGCGTGGGTGGTGAGGGAGCGGGGGAAAAGAGTGAGGGTGAGGGGGCGTGGAAAAAGTGAGGTGAGGGAGCGGGGGAAAAGAGTGAGGGTGAGGGGGCGTGGGTGGTGAGGGAGCGGGGGAAAAGAGTGAGGGTGAGGGGGCGTGGGTGGTGAGGGAGCGGGGGAAAAGAGTGAGGGGGTGGGGGTGGAGAGTAATGAGGAGAATTTATACTAAAAGAAAAAAAACACCTGGCAGCTTGTGATGACTCTAAGCCTAGGTCTTATTACCCCACATGTAGAAATAAATAATTTAAGAAAGTAATATAAACTGAGACCAGTATCGACCAAAAACTCTCTTTTTTATGATATAAAGATCGTGTTGAAATGGTTGGATTGGTAACGTCGTAAGAAATCTGCGAGATTTTATTGTTATGTCATAAACTCTGGCACAGTCATGAAACAGTTACAAACTTGAAATTGCTAAGTTCGTTGTTTTACAGATTTGATATTTTTGTTCACTTTGATTATTTTTTTCAATTATTCCCATGCACCGGGTTGATACAATATTAAAATCAAAACAAGGACACCAGTTCAATAGTCTTAACTCTTTTCTGTTTTGATCTTTTCAGCTGTTTCGGCTGAAGGTGTTTGCCACCACTTCTTCCTGTTACAATAATAGCAGAGATAGGTCATTGGTCGCCCTATCAAGAAGATTCCTAAAAATGCAATTATCTCTTTGAATTCAGAATGATGGATGAAAAAAAATCCTCTCAGTTTCTCTTTCTTCTTTTCTTTATCTTTCTAACCCTTTCTCTTTCTCTCAATTCATCCATCTCTTACTGTCCCTTAAACTCTTCCTTGCTTTTTATTTCTCTCTCTCTCTCTCTCTCTCTCTCTCTCTCTCTCTCTCTCTCTCTCTCTCTCTCTCTCTCTCTCTCTCTCTCTTCTCTTTCTTTCCCATCCTAACTCTGTTTCTTTCCTTTCTCTCTCTTTCTCTATAGCTCTCTATCTCGATTGATGCGTCAAAACATACAACACCCAACACTACAGCAGAGACACCGATACAATTGATCATCTTGACCTTGACAAGATTGGAGCCAGTCAGAAACAGCAGGTTCTGTTTTATTTCTTTCTCTCTTTTTCCACAGTATAAAACTTGGAATCGCTCACATAGCATCAGTAAAGAGAATTCAGTTATCGAGGTCTATTATTATATCAGTTATATAAAAAGGGAGTTAGGAAAAAAGAAACGATTCAATTGTATTATTCTTCGGAGTGCACGACTGTTAAAACCTGAGTCATTTAGGGGAAAAATACCTGTAAACAAAAAAACCATTACAAAAATGAACAAACAAATAGTCCAACTTATTGCATAAAAACTCCCGAACCAGCATGATGTTGTTGAAATGTATTCCAGATGTTTGCTAAAGAATCAAGAAAATAACAGGATAATTATTAATAGGGTGTGATCATATCAGTAGATGGTCTAAATTCCAAATTTATAGATGTCTTATATTAACAATATTGAGCTAAATGCATTCGCATTTTGGAGCCACTCTCATTATATTTTTTTGAAGGACAGTGGTTGTAACAGAGTTGACTATCTGTTTGGCTCCGATTGAAATATCAAATCCAATCACACGAGTCGTCTGTAGAAAATAAGGCCGAGATCCATTTGTACTCATGAAGAAGAGATTGACTGACGACTGACTGACTGGCTAGAGGTTGACTCATTACTGACTGACCAGCAATATTTCGTCTCTTATTTATACTAAGTCTAATCGATCTATCTAGGAAAAAAAGGATTAAGCTTATAATAACCCATACGAGAATATTCTCAATACAACGCGATGTGAAGTGCGCCCTAAAAATAGCAAGCAATCAGAACAAAGGTGGTTACGTAGGAAATTATCGATGTCCAATCAAATCAGTGTTAACGAAGAGTAGTCAAATTATGCTAGGACCAAGTGGGAGATTCGAGAAGAATCGAAACAACACTAGTACAAGGATACTTTTCTCACAGTGTAAATTTCGTTCAACAGAAAAGACCCAGTTCTTAGGCTATAAATGCAAATATTACACAACTGGATAAAACGATATCAACATAGATAAACGTCGATCCGCTACGGTACCCAAAAATTACACACTTGCACGGTATGAGGGAGTGAGTTAAAATCTTAGATCAAATTACAACACAATACACTGCAGTGGTTTACTTTTCATAGTCAGAGCAAGGAAAGTAAAGCGATTTTCTTGAAACGAAGCTACAATCAATATTTGTCCAGACTTTCAAAATCGAAATTGCATGGGATGCGTTATTGTTTTCAGGTAATCTAGTTTTAAATTAAGTATTTAATATCGCAATGTTTCATTGTGGTGTTTTCTATAATGATCGTCTTCCCGTCTCGATTGCTATCTAATACCATCTACAGTCTGTATTGACGAGACGACTAGAAACAGTTTGATTATTAAGTCGGTTATCTGCAGGAAGTCAATGAATTTTATTTTGTCTGATGGGAGAAAAAAACTTCACAATTACGTTACCCAGAACCCGCTCAACTTACAAACAAAGATGCGGCCTTGCATTAAATCTAATAAAGGTTTGCAGCAACTTACCCGAGTCTGTGAGATATGCGATATTCCCGCGGTAATATTATCCAAGACGCAATACAATTTTCGACAAGTCACCTTCTCAACATAAACTATTTACTACAATACAAGAATCCAAGTCTGTCTCGCGAATAATTGTAATTCACGGTCAACGGCACAGTTTCGCGAGCTACTCCAGAATGCGACTGACCATGGGTCTTCCTGAGACCAACCAACTTGTAAACTATTCCCATAGTCGACATTGTCTCCTCCCAAACAGTCCCCCACCTCTCGTCCAAAACTGCGCTACGAAGGTCAACGCTGACCGATAAACAGAATTTCTCCCACTTCCAAGTTTTGGGAGCAAAAAAAGACCGACATGGCACAAAGAAATAAATCGTTGTATTGTCGTGAATGTACGTTCTCCGGATCCAAGATAACCAAAGTTTCCAAAAAAAAATTCTGAACCTTTCCAAAATACAATGGTGTTTTGTGGATTTTTTTTCTTTCTTTTTTTTTTTTTTTTGGTGTTGTAGTTTGTTTTATTTTTTCTATAATTTTGATTTCACAAGCTTTGCGGTGCTGTATTCTCCTACGCTGCGCCTCTCCTCACGTCATCATGAAGAGAAATGATGAATAGATACATTAAATTTGAAGTTTGTCTTCTCTATAAAAATGTCTCCTTGGTATTGTCAGGAACATTTTTCAAGTTTCGTGATAACACACTTTCGGCTCATGTTTAGTTTTCATAAAATCCAGTCCGTTTTAGACAGTAACCTGAAGACTGTAAAGAGAAGACTATTGTTTCTAGGTGTCATGAGAATCCTGTAGGAAATTGACCACAGAATATGTAAGCTTATTTATAGAGCATGTCTTTCCCTCAAATTGTGAAGGATTACCTGGGCAAACTAAATCTAAATCATATAGATACTCTAAAGAGAGTGGATAAGTTAAGCCACTAAATACATTAAATCCAGAGAGCAGGCGAAACACGCTTCACCCCCCAGTGAACACAGGTCTTTCTATCTCTATTGATGTTCTTAATAATAGTTACATTATAAAAATATAGGGCTCTAGTGAAGTTAGTTAGGCGAAATAAGCATTAGGGCTGATTGGATCATGGACAAAAGAGAAAAAGTACTCATGAAGTGTTGTTTAAACGCAGAGAAGCCAAAACATCAAAGCTTATAAGATGTGGCTTTTTCTTCGAACGTATAACTATGTATATCAGAAGTATGAGAGCAATGAGAATGTGAAAAAACATCAACTGGAAAAGAAACAAGCCAAACCAAACTCTCGTTCACTCGAAACATCATTCGTCGCATTTATTTTCAGCTGTTATATTAAAACGTCAGCTCTCCAGGACAGGAAACATAGCAAGATAAAGTATGGTGGCCTAATCATCTTCTTTTTTTGGTTTTTAATTAATGCACACATATTTTCTAAGCTACACGAATCTCTGGTTTTGTTGGTTTTATTATCTACATGTATTTTGAAACACTTCGCCTTTATTCGAGTTTTTCACTTATCTTTTTTTAACTTTTATCCACTTTTTAATTCGTCGCTCAGATCGACACTGGCCAGCAGTCCCTGATGACGATACTACGGGCGATAGATAGATTTTTTTCTTTAAGTAGGCCTTGTCAGTGAAAGGAATAGATGTACCAGTGTCGATACACTTGACTATCCTATGAGACTGGAGTTGAGATGTTTCTGGTCTCAGTCCAACAGGCATGGTTCACAGCGCATGTGCAACAGCTAGCACACTATACATCATATTCTGGATAAATAGTTTTCAACTAAGCACGTGACGTTAAGACTAACTTATTCGAGGATGGTATGAAAAGTTACTTTTGTAATTACATTTATTTTCATCAAATCGTCACATGATAGCTGTTAATATCAGAGGTTAATGACCCGTTGCTTAATCTGTGCTTGGTACCGAGCAATAGAGAACCCGCCCCGCCCCCCCCCCCCTCTCTCTCTCTCTCTCTCTCTCTCTCTCTCTCTCTAGCAAATTGTAAAAGCTTGATCTGTATCAGAGGCATCAGAAAAAACGTGTTGCCAGTACTAAGTGGGACTTCCAGCTGAATAAATCTACACCTTATCAGTGTACTCAGTGCTGTTCCTCTTCACGGTTGACCTCTCTGTGCTCTAAATGTTTATCTCAAGTCGTGGCTGGAAAATGCGATGAAAACAAGATAAACCTTAATGGTGAGAGGTTCGAAACAAAGGAACTTTTGAAAGCAAGCACAAACAAAAAGGACAGTAGTAAATGGTGACTTATCCCTGCAAACCTGAGAATTTTGCCGCCTTGACATGATAACAGCTTACAAAATGGTTGGCTCGCAACAGTTGTTTTTTAATTATTTGATAATCTTACTGTATGATAAAAGTAATTTTTATGCAAATATTGAACAAAATTAAATGGAATTGTATAGGATCTAATCCTCTGACTTAGAAAATCCAGGTCGTCTTATACGCCTTTACCCGACCAGTTTGATCAGGTCAAGTGGTGTCTCTCTAGAGGTAAACAAGGAAGACAGAAGAGAACACCAGGCACCCAGCGCCATGCACTGCTCCTAGGTAAACTAAGATGGTGTAAATTTCAAATTTCATATCTTCGATCCTACATGCACAATTTTCGGAAGAATACAAATTTCTCTTTCGAATGCAAAAAGCAAGAGTAGATTAAATAATCCAAAGATTATAAGATTATCAATAATTATTCTATGTTATGTTTACAATCCATGATCTCTCGAGATATTTATTAATCAATTGCAACCACTGGGAGAGGTGTAGGTAGACTAATGCCTGTTACAAGCACTTTGTTGATGCTCCCGGAGCAAGAGGCAATGGCCATTTAGGAGTTAGCGACTTTTTGTCAAACTTTGTATTAAAATGTGTCTTAATCCAGGTGCAGACATTCTATTTTCGATCATTTTTTTTTTATTAATATAAATATTTAAATGATAATATAGAAATAAAAAAATATTTAATACTGAATTGGATGATTAGTATATTGTAAAAGCCAACCCACCTACACACACACAATGTATGCAATGAAAGAATTCTAAACAACCGGTGTAATATATTCTATTTCAAACCGCTTGCAGATAAGACTAAGGTTGCATAATAAAAAAAAATTAGGTCAATGAAGCTGAAAAGGTATGTCAAACATTTTAATTTACATATCACTAGTTGCGACGAACAAAAAACTTTCATAACAATATTCCACTGATGTCTAAAAAATGACACTCGCATTAATGCTTATTTTTAAAATTTAAAGTACAGGTTATTCATGTGTGTGTAGGTTTGTTTTCGGTTTTGTCTTTGCTTTTGTTCTGGATTTTTTTTACATTGAGGAGGGCGTGGGTGATGAGTGAGCGGGGGAAAAGAGTGAGGGTGAGGGGGTGGGGGAAAAGAGTGAGGGTGAGGGGTGGGGGAAAAGAGTGAGGGTGAGGGGGCGGGGGAAAAGAGTGAGGGTGAGGGGGCGGGGGAAAAGAGTGAGGGTGAGGGGGCGGGGGAAAAGAGTGAGGGTGAGGGGGCGGGGGAAAAGAGTGAGGGTGAGGGGGCGGGGGAAAAGAGTGAGGGTGAGGGGGCGGGGGAAAAGAGTGAGGGTGAGGGGGCGGGGGAAAAGAGTGAGGGTGAGGGGGTGGGGGTGGAGAGTAATAAGGAGAATTTATATTAAAAGAAAAAAAACACCTGGCAGCTTGTGATGACTCTAAGCCTAGGTCTTATTAC
Source organism: Elysia crispata (assembly GCA_033675545.1). Taxonomy (NCBI): domain Eukaryota; kingdom Metazoa; phylum Mollusca; class Gastropoda; family Plakobranchidae; genus Elysia; species Elysia crispata. Next base: position 13,907 of record JAWDGP010001856.1, read on the forward strand.
CCCACATGTAGAAATAAATAATTTAAGAAAGTAATATAAACTGAGACCAGTATCGACCAAAAACTCTCTTTTTTATGATATAAAGATCGTGTTGAAATGGTTGGATTGGTAACGTCGTAAGAAATGTGCGAGATTTTATTGTTATGTCATAAACTCTGGTACAGTCATGAAACAGTTACAAACAAGAAATTGCTAAGTTCGTTGTTTTACAGATTTGATATTTTGTTCACTTTGATTATTTTTTTCAATTATTCCCATGCACCGGGTTAATAGAATATTAAAATCAAAACAAGGACACCAGTTCAATAATCTTAAATCTTTCCTGTTTTGATCTTTTCAGCTGTTTCAGCTGAATTTGATTGCCACCACCTCTTCCTGTTAGAATAATAGCAGAGCACGGTTATTGGTCGCTGTATCAAGAAGATTCCTAAAAATGAAATTATCTCTTTAAATTCAGAATGATGGATGAAAAAAAAAAATCCTCTCAGTTTCTTTTTCTTCTTTTTTTTTTTTTATCTTTCTAACCCTTTCTCTTTCTCTCAATTCATCTATCTCTTACTGCTCCTTAAACTCTTCCTTGCTTTTTATTTCTCTCTCTCTCTTCTCTCTGTCTTCTCTCTCTCTCTCTCTCTCTCTCTCTCTCTCTCTCTCTCTCTCTCTCTCTTTCCCATCCTAACTCTGTTTCTTTCCGTTCTCTCTCTTTCTCTATAGCTCTCTATCTCGATTGATGCGTCAAAACATACAACATCCAACACTTACAGCAGAGACACCGATACAATTGATCCTCTCGACCTTGACAAGATCGGAGCCAATCAGAAACAGCAGGTTCTGTTTTATTTCCTTCTCTCTTTTTCCACAGTATAAAACTTGGAATCGCTCACATAGCATCAGTAAAGAGAATTCAGTTGTGGAGGTCTATTATTATATCAATTATATAAAAAGGGAGTTAGGAAAAAAGAAACGATTCAATTATATTATTCTTCGGAGTGCACGACTGTTAAAACCTAAGTCATTTAGGGGAAAAATACCTGTAAACAAAACAAAAATTACAAAAATGAACAAACAAATAGTCCAACTTATTGCATAAAAACTCCCGAACCAGCATGATGTTGTTGAAATGTATTCCAGATGTTTGCTAAAGAATCAAGAAAATAACAGGATAATTATTAATAGGGTGTGATCATATCAGTAGATGGTCTAAATTCCAAATTTATAGATGTCTTATATTAACAATATT
>JAWDGP010001857.1:0-52500 GCA_033675545.1 Elysia crispata
ATACAACTTCATTCAGTCAGTAAGTGTCACTCATAATACAGTGAAAACTTTAATTAACTTTGTGACTGGTAAGTATAGATAAACATGAATAGCATGAAAACACGAGTGAGTCTTGTATAAACAAATATTTGCGACCGTTAGTTTTAATGTAGCCATCAACTACAGGTAAAAACAACTTGTCTCCACCTCTCCTTTTTATAATCATTTCCTGTACATCCACACTTAACGCGATTTCACCGTTTTCAGCGGGGTGATACCGGAGAAATTAACGATTTCTTGAAGAATTTAACTAATGACGGGATGTTTCGAATAACGGAAACATTTGCCTTTTACTTTGAATTCTCTGACAATAATCACTGAGTATGATAAGACCCTGTTTATCGAACAATTCTCTGACAATAACCACTGAGTATGATAAGATCCTGTTTATCGAACAATTCTCTAACAATAACCACTGAGTGTGATAAGAGCCTGTTTATCGAACAATTCTCTGACAATAATCACTGAGTGTGATAAGAGCCTGTTTATCGAACAATTCTCTGACAATAATCACTGAGTGTGATAAGAGCCTGTTTATCGAACAATTCTCTGACAATAACCACTGAGTGTGATAAGAGCCTGTTTATCGAACAATTCTCTGACAATAACCACTGAGTATGATAAGAGCCTGTTTATCGAACAATTCTCTGACAATAACCACTGAGTATGATAAGAGCCTGTTTATCGAACAATTCTCTGACAATAACCACTGAGTATGATAAGAGCCTGTTTATCGAACAATTCTCTGACAATAACCACTGAGTATGATAAGAGCCTGTTTATCGAACAATTCTCTGACAATAACCACTGAGTATGATAAGAGCCTGTTTATCGAACAATTCTCTGACAATAACCACTGAGTATGATAAGAGCTTGTTTATCGAACAATACCTACACAACTCCCGTGACGACGCCCTTGGGTAACACAGTGGCAGAGACTGTACGCTCTTCCTGGGAACTGTCGCGTCTGGAGGTGACTGAGAAGCAGATGCTGTCTACAGCTGACACAATACCTTGGATGTGAATAATAATAATTTAAAATTCAGTAAATTGAATAGTAGAAAGTACTACCATACAGTTATATAAATACATAAATGTACTTGAAGGAACTACGAAGTGTGTTTTTGGTGTGACACATTTTCATTATGTCAATAAAAGCAATTTTGAGAATGCATCATGTAACTTTAGAAAATAGTATAATACTCATCATACATATTTATCAAAATATAAACAAATGCTTATTGCTTAAGGTCGCGATCAAATATAAATAAATATTTGTTTTAATTTTATAGAAGCAATGAATAAATAAAGAAGTATTTAATTTAAAAAAGAAAGAATAAAAAACCAAGAGAAATAGATAACTTCAACTCTCTCCTATAACCGAGTATAGTTAAAATGCAGCACCAGTATTTCAGTTTGTAACCATTAACTAACGCTTTATAAAAAAAAGTCTGATATTAATGATAGCAACTTTAACTTGAATTTCTTCTAATCCTTTAACATTATACGGTAGTCTAAAGATTGTAAAACAGGAGTTTCTGAACATCTTGGCGAACCGTTTTTGATATATACACCCTTGTGCAGAAAAAGGCTCATCGCCATGATTCTCAAGTGGTGATTGGGACAGGACGTAATCCTGTATGGTGGCAGACGACCACCATGATTTCCAGATGGTGAATGGGACAGGACACAAACCGGTATGGTGGCAGACTGACCGCCATGATTTCCAGATGGTGATTGGGACAGGACACACCCCGGTATGGTGACAGACTAACTTCTATGATTTCCAGATGGTGATTGGGACAGGACACACCCCGGTATGGTGACAGACTGACCGCTATGATTTCCAGGTGGTGATTGGGACAGGACACACCCCGGTATGGTGACAGACTGACCGCTATGATTTCCAGGTGGTGATTGGGTCACGACACACCCCAGTACGGTGACAGACTGACCGCTATCAAGTTCCAAATGGTGATTGAGTTCTGATTCCTTCTCTTCCTCCCCCCCCTCCCCCCACCACTTGCGCTGTGACAGTCTGACCACCATGATTTCCAGGTAGTGATTGGGACAGGACACACTTAGCGGATGCTTATGTAACAGATGAGGAGTTTTGCATATTTGAAAGATGTGTACATCTGTTTTATAGTTTAAGCGTCTCATTAGACAAGTCTATAATTCAAAGAGGAAAAGCAAAAAAGAAAAGGGAAGAAAGGAACCTAAATTGTAGAGAAAGAGGAAGAGAGAGAGACACACTAAGACGGATATACAAAAGAAACAGCTGTAAATGTATTTTGTATTCTGTCTATAACTTCCTCAGATTAATGCTTTGAAAACTACAAAAGAAAATTATCGCTTTTTTCTAAGTAAGCTTTAAATCTTTAGAGGTTAAAACCATAAATTTTTACAATCTATGGACGATTGGGAAGGAAAAAAACAGCCACTCGTATTTCTTTGATCAGAATTCATTTCGACAGATACACTTTCATTTTAATCAACCTTTATCTTGGCATGAGGATAATAAGGGATATTTTAAACTGGTTTGGTTCCGGAACAATTTATTTTCATATAAAAAATCTACTCATCTATTTAAGAACAAGATCTTATTCAATCTAAAACTAATGAGGTCAGATCGACTGCAGATTTAAAAGATTGATTAAAAAAAGCGGATCAATAGTTTGTGGTGACAAAAAAACAACCTGAATTATATAACATATTCTGATAATAATAATAATAATAATAATAATAATAATAATAATAATAATAATAATAATAATAATAATAATAATAATAATAATAATAATAATAATAATAATAATAATAATAATAATAATAATAATAATAATAATAATAATAGTAATAATGATGATGATGATAAAAATAATAATAATAATAATAATAATAATAATAATAATAATAATAATAATAATAATAATAATAATAATAATAATAATAATAATAATAATAATAATAATAATAATAATAATAATAATAATAATAATCATAGTTTTTCGTGGAGTTTGAAGTTATATTATTGTTGTAGTCTGAAAAATTGAGGTATATCACACACAAAAATTGTTTTGATTTTCATTTTATTTTCAAAGCAAACCCTAACGAATCTTTACTCAAACAAATTCCACGACAAGAAAATAAAGTTTGACACAAAAGAGATTCTAGTTGCTAGATAAACGTCGAAAAAAGGGGAGTTAAGCAAAAAATGTAAAAAAAAATCTTGAACCAAATAGAAAATAATTATACGTATATATATGTAAACGGACGAGTTTTTGTACTTTTACTCTGTATTCTTTTTTTTTAGGATTGCTTGCTATCCGTATTCCTTTGAGAGAACAGGTACCGCAACTATGTCAGGGGAAACTGATATGCTTTGAGGGTTAATCTATTCGTGCTTCTAGAGAGCGAGAAAACCTTTCAGCTATGCACGCTGTCAGATAGAGTAACTGAGATCTGATCAAACCAACAAAAGCAGCATTCTAGTTAGGCACTGAGCTGTTACGCACGGCATCCTTTGAGGCGAGTTGTAGGTGTGGGCTTAGAGAAGGTTCGCCTCTATACTGATGGCCGTTTGACACAGTTTGTTAATTGTAGGGCTAGCCTCTATGGTGGTCTCGGTACTGATGCTATCACATCACAGACGCTAATAGTGACGCGGTTACAGGAGATAAATGTCTTCGAACTTCCTGTAAACGATAGTTTTGTATCGGAGGAGACTCTCCCATGGTGTCAGTTTCGATGTTTGACACCGATAAGCTTTACTTTGATTCTATGTCTGCCTTAGAACGTATAATGTATGAATTGTTTGAGATTTGCACGAGTGAAAGGTTGTTCGGTGTACATGTGGTTACTACGACATCGTCTTTGCAAGTTGAGAAGATTTTTATCTAGCGTGGTTGTCACTGTGTGAGCGATGTTACAGGGTAAATTCGGTACTTTCGAATTAATTTTGTATCCCCTCACCCATTAAAGTAGACAGGTAGGGAGATTCCTATCTCTCCGATCGGGGATCTTTAGAAAATCTTTGTTCGGAAAACCTATATATGTAGAGCAGTTTTCGAAGCTCCTCATCTGGATTCGAGAGGCCGAGCTGCGCGTACACGAGAGAGAGAGTCTGACGTTAAACGTTTGTCTGAACCTTTGACGGTGACATTTGCACATCCATTGCCTTGATATTGGAAGTGAGTATAACATCTGTATCGTTGTTCCATAAACATGTATTGAATGTTGATCCCAGAGATTAGATCTAAGCCTTTGTGCATAATTGATGAGCTTTTATAGAACTACTACTTTTGTAATTATTCGCAAAGTATAATAGTGGTAGCAAAGAGTAATGGCTTGTTACCTGTTCTATAGATTTAAAGTTGTATTACAGAGCTTTAGTTAATCTGATAGATATAAAGAATGGTCTAGGTACCCTATGTTTATGTAAAATATCAGAGCAGAAACATAACGGTAACGTAACGGTTGTCGCCCATATTATCTGTTCATAGGCGTAACTTACGGTGCGGTGATGATATGATTCATAGACCGTGACATGCTTAATAATAATACGAGTACATGTAAACTTCAGTAGTTGCGATATATAAAATTGAATCGTAATTATTGTGGAAGGATGATGTACATGTAAAGTTGGTAGTGTAAAGCATTTTGTTATTGGAATGTACGCTAATTTGGGTACAGACTATGATTAAAGTTTGATAGCGGTTGTAATGATCTTACTAGATGGGTAATGTTGGATCATCACTTTGTTGAGTTGCTAATCGCTAAACTTATATTTTGTATGCATGCATTTGTATGAGATTGCGTGTTTTACACGGTGGTTTTGTAATTTTCTTTCAGCGGCTGTATGAGAGCTACTGACTGGGTTTTTTGTTTTTGTTTTTTTTAAGTTTTTTGTTTTTGTTTGGTTTTCTAAGTTGGGTTTTTGGTTTTTTTAAGTTTGGGTTTTAGTTTTTTGTAAAGTTGGGTTTTAGTCCTTACTTTTAGTTTGGTTTTAACTGGGTTCAAGTTTCTCACTGGACAAGTTATTTTTGTATCTTAAGTTTGTTTTGTCGACTGCAATAAAAGAAACGATAAAAACTTACATCAGTACAGTTTTTATTTCCTGCACACTTACCTGTCGTGCCTTGCCACTAGCCACATTACTCATTAGTTTGTCATACCTGGTTGCTTAGTTGGAATTCGCTAAGTTTACCATTAAAACAAAACGAATTCCTGGCGTTGTCGGACAACTTATACTTTCATACATACACAAAACATTTCACAATTTATCACACCGAACCTGTAGAGTTGAGAGACAAACTTTATTGAGTAGGGAGTAGGCATATAGCCAATATTAGACAAGTTTGCAGGATTGTTCATAGTATCTATAGTCTATAGTGTGTCGGGTCGCTACTAGTACCACTACCACACCTCCCTCACGAGTCGCGAGTATAGTTCCCTTTTAAGGCAACATATTTGGCGTTCTTCTTCTTTTTTTTTAAGGCAACATATATATATATATATATATATATATATATATATATATATATATATATATAATACAGCTTGACACAAATCAGATAGGTAGCAGTAATGAGACCATGCAGTAATAACAAAATCAAAAATTAACAGGTGGATGTATTTTCTTTGAAAACTCACAAAATTACATGTTTACAAAACATTTATTACTCTCAATTATGAGACTTGTGGTGTGAAAGTTAAAAAGGTCATTGGAAGGACGTTAACTAGAGCCAGGTGGTTAATGTAGTTATTGCATCATAAGGAGACCACTGGGTGAAAAATCAGAACATGCATGTCGTGAGTAATTGTAAGTAAGACTGTAGTATATATTATAATTGTATAAAGTTTATTATAGAGAAAGAGAGAAAGGGATAGTGAAGGCGAGAAAGAAAGAGAGAGAAAGAGAGATAGAAACAGAGAGAGAGAGAGAGAGAGAGAGAGAGAGAGAGAGAGAGAGAGAGAGAGAGAGAGAGATTGATTGATCGTTTGTTTGTTGAGTTTATCATCCTTCACAAATATAACATACAATTAGATAATTAAGATACACATTCTACATTAATATTATACATCTCAAAATCAGTAACACGAAACGTACACCATTAGCTCTTCTCAAACACTCTCAGAATCTAGCTTTACAAAATTATCTCAAGTTTAATGGAATGATATAGATATTTGCATGGTATTGGTAATTTTTGCTTGGCTTAAGAAAGCTTAAGTTGAAAGTACATCTGACATTTTTAGAAATTTATCAGGTAGGTCTATCAAGCGCAAATTCTCGTACGCCCTGCAAACTAATAATCTGGTGTTTATCTTCAATATCCTTTTTTAATAGAGCGCATAAGAATTATTGTACTCGTATATTTATATTGTTGGAATACTTGTTTCTATGGCATGGAATATATTAAACGCCTAGCCTGAATCTCATTAGTGTTGTTTGTAGAGAGAAAGGTAGGGCTCTATGGAACAGGAATGATTCTAAGTAGATTTTAGATTTAGATGATGATGAGCAGAAATGTAGGTCAGGATTTGAGGTTAATGTTCAATGCCAACTTTGCTTAAACACATCACACAGTCTTTCTTTAAATAAAATACGAGATGCCTGTTCCTTCCCAACTTTCTGAAATAGCCATACATATCCAAAACCATTTGAATACAGAAAATATTTCAAATAAGTTATTCACGAATTAATATTCTTATCATTTATTCCTATCATCATCTCGTATGCTTATTTTGGAAATGTTGTCTCATGCATTTTCAGCAACATCAACTGATGTTTTACACAGCGTATTAAGTGGTTCATATACACAGGATATCTTGCTGCTTCACCATACTGTAAAGTGTTTGAAGTGTAGATTGACACATTTAAGAATTGCTTCAGCGCTGTATGTACTTGTTAAATTATGTAAGTGTTCCTGTTTATCCTACAATTCACTCCCATATATATGTAAGTACGGGTTGTGCCATGACTCGAAAAGTTTAGAGAAAAGTTTAAGGTTATTGCATGTTAATCTTTTCTTGGATTTTACAATACAGAAGCTTGCTTTCTTGGCTTTAGTAACTAGGTCTGTAACGTAATTGGTGAGGCTCATCCGTGAAGAGAAATCGATACCAAGATATTTGTAGGAATTTACAATTTCTGATTGGGTATTACCATAAGTCCAGTTTTCATGCTTGCTTAGGTCTCCACCCTTTCTGAAAATCACGGTTTTACTTTTATGGATATTTGCATGCAGGCCTAGTCTCTTTGACTGACTGTACAAAACATTTAGCTTATTCTGGAGGCCTCTAGCAGAATCCAGACCAGTATTATATCATTAGCAAAAGCAAATGGTGTATAATGCTCATGTGTTAGGTGAAATTTGGATATCATGTCTTGTTTCTCTGTTTATGTTACGACTTAACTTTGGACTAAAAAACACTGAACAGCAAAGGGCTCAAGAGACATCCCTGTTTTAAGCCCAATGGAGAAAAAAAATTGGGTATTTTGTTGTTATTTCTGACAGCTGATGATACGATTCTGTATAAGCTTCTTATGGCCGCAAGTATTTTTCTCGAGACTTAATAGCGTTTAAGAATAATTTTATTGAGAAGTGTAACTCTGTTGATGGAATCGGACAATTTTTTTATAGTCGATATATGCCACGTACAGTTTTCTGCTTCGAGAGAGTTGTTTTAAGATTAGGGCTTAAAGTGTAAATATAAGGTCTACAGTGGAATACTTTATTCAATATGATTATTATTATTACTTTATTTAATATAAGTTTAGTGCGTTTAGTGGAAAGAGGAAAAAAAAGCGAGTATATTTTTATTTTTAAATCTACAATAGTCACAAATTAATATGCGTACATACAACTTATGTCGCTAATTTATTACCAAAGTCACAAAAAAACTTTGTATCTGTCCGACTTCAAGTCAGTCAATAGTAACCCATCCCTCAAACACACACTCTACTTGACACAATTAAACAATTAATACAACTCTCTCTCTCTCTCTCTCTCTCTCTCTCTCTCTCTCTCTCTCTCTCTCTCTCTCTCTCTCTCTCTCTCTCTCTCTCTCTCTCTTTCTCGCTCTGACTGTCTATCTATCTCGTTGTTATCTATCTATCTATCTCTTTCTTTCTATTTTTCTGTCTCTATCTTTCTCTCTCTCTCGTTCTCTCTCTATTTATTTCTCTCTCGCGCTCTCGCACTTTCTCTCTCAATCTCTTCTTTCTCTCACAATCTCTTCTTTCTCTCTCTATCTATCGATCTCATTTACTCTCTCTCTCTCTCTCTCTCTCTCTCTCTCTCTCTCTCTCTCTCTCTCTCTCTCTCTCTTTTCTCTCTCTATCTCTGCGTTTGATCTCACACAGGAGAGAGGACTAATATTATTTTGAAAAGTACTCACAGCAATTTTTCTGTGTTTGTATATTAGAGTCGTCTAGAAACCATATTTGTGTGTTGCAATGCGAGTCAGTTTGTGTGTGTGTGTATTTCAGAAAAAAGATTGTTTGAATTGTGTTAGAGGGAGAGGTCGTGTTGGTTGTACTAGAGAGAGTGGTCGTGTTAGTTCAATTAGAGAGAGTGGTCGTGTTAGTTCAGTTAGAGAGAGTGGTCGTGTTAGTTCAGTTAGAGAGAGTGGTCGTGTTAGTTGTACCAGAGAGAGTGGTCGTGTTAGTTCAGTTAGAGAGAGTGGTCGTGTTAGTTGTACCAGAGAGAGTGGTCGTGTTAGTTCAGTTAGAGAGAGTGGTCGTGTTAGTTCAGTTAGAGAGAGTGGTCGTGTTAGTTGTACCAGAGAGAGTGGTCGTGTTAGTTCAGTTAGAGAGAGTGGTCGTGTTAGTTCAGTTAGAGAGAGTGGTCGTGTTAGTTCAGTTAGAGAGAGTGGTCGTGTTAGTTGTACTAGAGAGAGTGGTCGTGTTAGTTCAGTTAGAGAGAGTGGTCGTGTTAGTTCAGTTAGAGAGAGTGGTCGTGTTAGTTGTACTAGAGAGAGTGGTCGTGTTAGTTGTACTAGAGAGAGTGGTCGTGTTAGTTCAGTTAGAGAGAGTGGTCGTGTTAGTTGTACTAGAGAGAGTGGTCGTGTTAGTTCAGTTAGAGAGAGTGGTCGTGTTAGTTGTACTAGAGAGAGTGGTCGTGTTAGTTCAGTTAGAGAGAGTGGTCGTGTTAGTTCAGTTAGAGAGAGTGGTCGTGTTAGTTGTACTAGAGAGAGTGGTCGTGTTAGTTCAGTTAGAGAGAGTGGTCGTGTTAGTTGTACTAGAGAGAGTGGTCGTGTTAGTTCAGTTAGAGAGAGTGGTCGTGTTAGTTGTACTAGAGAGAGTGGTCGTGTTAGTTCAGTTAGAGAGAGTGGTCGTGTTAGTTCAGTTAGAGAGAGTGGTCGTGTTAGTTCAGTTAGAGAGAGTGGTCGTGTTAGTTCAGTTAGAGAGAGTGGTCGTGTTAGTTGTGCTAGAGAGAGTGGTCGTGTTAGTTGTACTAGAGAGAGTGGTCGTGTTAGTTCAGTTAGAGAGAGTGGTCGTGTTAGTTGTACTAGAGAGAGTGGTCGTGTTAGTTGTACTAGAGAGAGTGGTCGTGTTAGTTCAGTTAGAGAGAGTGGTCGTGTTAGTTGTACTAGAGAGAGTGGTCGTGTTAGTTGTACTAGAGAGAGTGGTCGTGTTAGTTCAGTTAGAGAGAGTGGTCGTGTTAGTTCAGTTAGAGAGAGTGGTCGTGTTAGTTGTACTAGAGAGAGTGGTCGTGTTAGTTGTACTAGAGAGAGTGGTCGTGTTAGTTCAGTTAGAGAGAGTGGTCGTGTTAGTTGTACTAGAGAGAGTGGTCGTGTTAGTTCAGTTAGAGAGAGTGGTCGTGTTAGTTGTACTAGAGAGAGTGGTCGTGTTAGTTCAGTTAGAGAGAGTGGTCGTGTTAGTTCAGTTAGAGAGAGTGGTCGTGTTAGTTGTACTAGAGAGAGTGGTCGTGTTAGTTCAGTTAGAGAGAGTGGTCGTGTTAGTTCAGTTAGAGAGAGTGGTCGTGTTAGTTGTACTAGAGAGAGTGGTCGTGTTAGTTGTACTAGAGAGAGTGGTCGTGTTAGTTGTACTAGAGAGAGTGGTCGTGTTAGTTGTACTAGAGAGAGTGGTCGTGTTAGTTCAGTTAGAGAGAGTGGTCGTGTTAGTTGTACTAGAGAGAGTGGTCGTGTTAGTTCAGTTAGAGAGAGTGGTCGTGTTAGTTCAGTTAGAGAGAGTGGTCGTGTTAGTTCAGTTAGAGAGAGTGGTCGTGTTAGTTGTACTAGAGAGAGTGGTCGTGTTAGTTCAGTTAGAGAGAGTGGTCGTGTTAGTTGTACTAGAGAGAGTGGTCGTGTTAGTTGTACTAGAGAGAGTGGTCGTGTTAGTTGTACTAGAGAGAGTGGTCGTGTTAGTTGTACTAGAGAGAGTGGTCGTGTTAGTTCAGTTAGAGAGAGTGGTCGTGTTAGTTCAGTTAGAGAGAGTGGTCGTGTTAGTTCAGTTAGAGAGAGTGGTCGTGTTAGTTCAGTTAGAGAGAGTGGTCGTGTTAGTTGTACTAGAGAGAGTGGTCGTGTTAGTTCAGTTAGAGAGAGTGGTCGTGTTAGTTGTGTTAGAGAGAGTGGTCGTGTTAGTTGTACTAGAGAGAGTGGTCGTGTTAGTTCAGTTAGAGAGAGTGGTCGTGTTAGTTGTACTAGAGAGAGTGGTCGTGTTAGTTCAGTTAGAGAGAGTGGTCGTGTTAGTTCAGTTAGAGAGAGTGGTCGTGTTAGTTGTGCTAGAGAGAGTGGTCGTGTTAGTTGTACTAGAGAGAGTGGTCGTGTTAGTTGTACTAGAGAGAGTGGTCGTGTTAGTTGTACTAGAGAGAGTGGTCGTGTTAGTTGTACTAGAGAGAGTGGTCGTGTTAGTTGTACTAGAGAGAGTGGTCGTGTTAGTTGTACTAGAGAGAGTGGTCGTGTTAGTTGTACTAGAGAGAGTGGTCGTGTTAGTTCAGTTAGAGAGAGTGGTCGTGTTAGTTGTACTAGAGAGAGTGGTCGTGTTAGTTGTACTAGAGAGAGTGGTCGTGTTAGTTGTACTAGAGAGAGTGGTCGTGTTAGTTGTACTAGAGAGAGTGGTCGTGTTAGTTTAGTTAGAGAGAGTAGTCGTGTTAGTTTAGTTAGAGAGAGTGGTCGTGTTAGTTGTACTAGAGAGTGGTCGTGTTAGTTCAGCGAGAGAGAGTGGTCGTGTTAGTTGTACTAGAGAGAGTGGTCGTGTTAGTTGTACTAGAGAGAGTGGTCGTGTTAGTTCAGTTAGAGAGAGTGGTCGTGTTAGTTGTACCAGAGAGAGTGGTCGTGTTAGTTCAGTACTAGAGAGAGTGGTCGTGTTAGTTCAGCCAGAGAGAGTGGTCGTGTTAGTTGTACTAGAGAGAGTGGTCGTGTTAGTTGTGTTAGAGAGAGTGGTCGTGTTAGTTGTACCAGAGAGAGTGGTCGTGTTAGTTCAACCAGAGAGAGTGGTCGTGTTAGTTGTACTAGAGAGAGTGGTCGTGTTAGTTGTACTAGAGAGAGTGGTCGTGTTAGTTCAGTCAGAGAGAGTGGTCGTGTTAGTTGTACTAGAGAGAGTGGTCGTGTTAGTTGTACTAGAGAGAGTGGTCGTGTTAGTTGTACTAGAGAGAGTGGTCGTGTTAGTTGTACTAGAGAGAGTGGTCGTGTTAGTTGTACTAGAGAGAGTGGTCGTGTTAGTTGTACTAGAGAGAGTGGTCGTGTTAGTTCAGTTAGAGAGAGTGGTCGTGTTAGTTGTACTAGAGAGAGTGGTCGTGTTAGTTGTACTAGAGAGAGTGGTCGTGTTAGTTGTACTAGAGAGAGTGGTCGTGTTAGTTGTACTAGAGAGAGTGGTCGTGTTAGTTGTACTAGAGAGAGTGGTCGTGTTAGTTCAACTAGAGAGAGTGGTCGTGTTAGTTGTACTAGAGAGAGTGGTCGTGTTAGTTGTACTAGAGAGAGTGGTCGTGTTAGTTGTACTAGAGAGAGTGGTCGTGTTAGTTGTACTAGAGAGAGTGGTCGTGTTAGTTGTACTAGAGAGAGTGGTCGTGTTAGTTGTACTAGAGAGAGTGGTCGTGTTAGTTGAACTAGAGAGAGTGGTCGTGTTAGTTGTTATAGAGAGTGGTCGTGTTAGTTGTACTAGAGAGAGTGGTCGTGTTAGTTGTACTAGAGAGAGTGGTCGTGTTAGTTCAACTAGAGAGAGTGGTCGTGTTAGTTGTACTAGAGAGAGCGGTCGTGTTAGTTGTACTAGAGAGAGTGGTCGTGTTATTTCAGTTAGAGAGAGTGGTCGCGTTATTTCAGTTAGAGAGAGTGGTCGCGTTATTTCAGTCAGAGAGAGTGGTCGCGTTCGTTGTACTAGAGAGAGTGGTCGTGTTGGTTCAGTTAGAGAGAGTGGTCGTGTTATTTCAGTCAGAGAGAGTGGTCGCGTTAGTTCAGTTAGAGAGAGTGGTCGTGTTAGTTCAGTTAGAGAGAGTGGTCGTGTTGATTCAGACTAGAGAGAGTGGTCGTGTTAGTTCAGTTAGAGAGAGTGGTCGTGTTGATTCAGTAAGAGAGAGTGGTCGTGTTAGTTCAGTTAGAGAGAGTGGTCGTGTTATTTCAGTCAGAGAGAGTGGTCGCGTTCGTTGTACTAGAGAGAGTGGTCGTGTTAGTTCAGTTAGAGAGAGTGGTCGTGTTAATTCAGTTAGAGAGAGTGGTCGTGTTAGTTGTACTAGAGAGAGTGGTCGTGTTAGTTGTACTAGAGAGAGTGGTCGTGTTAGTTGTACTAGAGAGAGTGGTCGTGTTAGTTCAGTTAGAGAGAGTGGTCGTGTTAGTTGTACTAGAGAGAGTGGTCGTGTTAGTTCAGTTAGAGAGAGTGGTCGTGTTAGTTGTACTAGAGAGAGTGGTCGTGTTAGTTCAGTTAGAGAGAGTGGTCGTGTTAGTTCAGTTAGAGAGAGTGGTCGTGTTAGTTGTACTAGAGAGAGTGGTCGTGTTAGTTCAGTTAGAGAGAGTGGTCGTGTTAGTTGTACTAGAGAGAGTGGTCGTGTTAGTTGTACTAGAGAGAGTGGTCGTGTTAGTTGTACTAGAGAGAGTGGTCGTGTTAGTTCAGCCAGAGGGAGAGGTCGTGTTAGTTGTACTAGAGAGAGTGGTCGTGTTAGTTGTACTAGAGAGAGTGGTCGTGTTAGTTCAGTTAGAGAGAGTGGTCGTGTTAGTTGTGTTAGAGAGAGTGGTCGTGTTAGTTCAGTTAGAGAGAGTGGTCGTGTTAGTTGTACTAGAGAGAGTGGTCGTGTTAGTTCAGTTAGAGAGAGTGGTCGTGTTAGTTCAGTTAGAGAGAGTGGTCGTGTTAGTTGTGTTAGAGAGAGTGGTCGTGTTAGTTCAGTTAGAGAGAGTGGTCGTGTTAGTTGTACTAGAGAGAGTGGTCGTGTTAGTTCAGTTAGAGAGAGTGGTCGTGTTAGTTCAGTTAGAGAGAGTGGTCGTGTTAGTTGTACTAGAGAGAGTGGTCGTGTTAGTTCAGTTAGAGAGAGTGGTCGTGTTAGTTGTACTAGAGAGAGTGGTCGTGTTAGTTCAGTTAGAGAGAGTGGTCGTGTTAGTTGTACTAGAGAGAGTGGTCGTGTTAGTTGTACTAGAGAGAGTGGTCGTGTTAGTTCAGTTAGAGAGAGTGGTCGTGTTAGTTCAGTTAGAGAGAGTGGTCGTGTTAGTTGTACTAGAGAGAGTGGTCGTGTTAGTTCAGTTAGAGAGAGTGGTCGTGTTAGTTCAGTTAGAGAGAGTGGTCGTGTTAGTTCAGTTAGAGAGAGTGGTCGTGTTAGTTCAGTTAGAGAGAGTGGTCGTGTTAGTTGTACTAGAGAGAGTGGTCGTGTTAGTTCAGTTAGAGAGAGTGGTCGTGTTAGTTGTACTAGAGAGAGTGGTCGTGTTAGTTGTACTAGAGAGAGTGGTCGTGTTAGTTCAGTTAGAGAGAGTGGTCGTGTTAGTTGTGTTAGAGAGAGTGGTCGTGTTAGTTCAGTTAGAGAGAGTGGTCGTGTTAGTTCAGTTAGAGAGAGTGGTCGTGTTAGTTGTACTAGAGAGAGTGGTCGTGTTAGTTGTGTTAGAGAGAGTGGTCGTGTTAGTTGTGTTAGAGAGAGTGGTCGTGTTAGTTCAGTTAGAGAGAGTGGTCGTGTTAGTTGTGTTAGAGAGAGTGGTCGTGTTAGTTCAGTTAGAGAGAGTGGTCGTGTTAGTTCAGTTAGAGAGAGTGGTCGTGTTAGTTCAGTTAGAGAGAGTGGTCGTGTTAGTTCAGTTAGAGAGAGTGGTCGTGTTAGTTCAGTTAGAGAGAGTGGTCGTGTTAGTTCAGTTAGAGAGAGTGGTCGTGTTAGTTCAGTTAGAGAGAGTGGTCGTGTTAGTTCAGTTAGAGAGAGTGGTCGTGTTAGTTCAGTTAGAGAGAGTGGTCGTGTTAGTTGTACTAGAGAGAGTGGTCGTGTTATTTCAGTTAGAGAGAGTGGTCGTGTTATTTCAGTTAGAGAGAGTGGTCGTGTTATTTCAGTTAGAGAGAGTGGTCGTGTTATTTCAGTTAGAGAGAGTGGTCGTGTTATTTCAGTTAGAGAGAGTGGTCGTGTTATTTCAGTTAGAGAGAGTGGTCGCGTTCGTTGTACTAGAGAGAGTGGTCGTGTTAGTTCAGTTAGAGAGAGTGGTCGTGTTAGTTGTACTAGAGAGAGTGGTCGTGTTAGTTGTGTTAGAGAGAGTGGTCGTGTTAGTTGTACTAGAGAGAGTGGTCGTGTTAGTTGTACTAGAGAGAGTGGTCGTGTTAGTTCAGTTAGAGAGAGTGGTCGTGTTAGTTGTACTAGAGAGAGTGGTCGTGTTAGTTGTACTAGAGAGAGTGGTCGTGTTAGTTCAGTTAGAGAGAGTGGTCGTGTTAGTTGTACTAGAGAGAGTGGTCGTGTTAGTTGTACTAGAGAGAGTGGTCGTGTTAGTTCAGTTAGAGAGAGTGGTCGTGTTAGTTGTACTAGAGAGAGTGGTCGTGTTACTTCAGTTAGAGAGAGTGGTCGTGTTAGTTGTACTAGAGAGAGTGGTCGTGTTAGTTAAGTTAGAGAGAGTGGTCGTGTTAGTTGTACTAGAGAGAGTGGTCGTGTTATTTCAGTTAGAGAGAGTGGTCGTGTTAGTTGTACTAGAGAGAGTGGTCGTGTTAGTTGTACTAGAGAGAGTGGTCGTGTTATTTCAGTTATAGAGAGTGGTCGTGTTAGTTGTACTGGAGAGAGTGGTCGTGTTATTTCAGTTAGAGAGAGTGGTCGTGTTCGATGTACTAGAGAGAGTGGTCGTGTTAGTTGTACTAGAGAGAGTGGTCGTGTTAGTTGTACTAGAGAGAGTGGTCGTGTTAGTTAAGTTAGAGAGAGTGGTCGTGTTAGTTGTACTAGAGAGAGTGGTCGTGTTATTTCAGTTAGAGAGAGTGGTCGTGTTAGTTGTACTAGAGAGAGTGGTCGTGTTAGTTGTACTAGAGAGAGTGGTCGTGTTAGTTCAGTTAGAGAGAGTGGTCGTGTTAGTTGTACTAGAGAGAGTGGTCGTGTTATTTCAGTTAGAGAGAGTGGTCGTGTTAGTTGTACTAGAGAGAGTGGTCGTGTTAGTTGTACTAGAGAGAGTGGTCGTGTTAGTTAAGTTATAGAGAGTGGTCGTGTTAGTTGTACTAGAGAGAGTGGTCGTGTTAGTTAAGTTAGAGAGAGTGGTCGTGTTAGTTGTACTAGAGAGAGTGGTCGTGTTAGTTGTACTAGAGAGAGTGGTCGTGTTATTTCAGTTAGAGAGAGTGGTCGTGTTAGTTGTACTAGAGAGAGTGGTCGTGTTATTTCAGTTAGAGAGAGTGGTCGTGTTAGTTCAGTTAGAGAGAGTGGTCGTGTTAGTTGTACTAGAGAGAGTGGTCGTGTTATTTCAGTCAGAGAGAGTGGTCGCGTTCGTTGTACTAGAGAGAGTGGTCGTGTTAGTTCAGTTAGAGAGAGTGGTCGTGTTATTTCAGTTAGAGAGAGTGGTCGTGTTAGTTCAGTTAGAGAGAGTGGTCGTGTTATTTAAGTTAGAGAGAGTGGTCGTGTTAGTTAAGTTAGAGAGAGTGGTCGTGTTAGTTGTACTAGAGAGAGTGGTCGTGTTATTTCAGTTAGAGAGAGTGGTCGTGTTAGTTAAGTTAGAGAGAGTGGTCGTGTTATTTCAGTTAGAGAGAGTGGTCGTGTTATTTCAGTTAGAGAGAGTGGTCGTGTTATTTCAGTTAGAGAGAGTGGTCGTGTTAGTTAAGTTAGAGAGAGTGGTCGTGTTAGTTCAGTTAGAGAGAGTGGTCGTGTTATTTTAGTTAGAGAGAGTGGTCGTGTTAGTTCAGTTAGAGAGAGTGGTCGTGTTAGTTCAGTTAGAGAGAGTGGTCGTGTTATTTCAGTTAGAGAGAGTGGTCGTGTTAGTTAAGTTAGAGAGAGTGGTCGTGTTAGTTGTACTAGAGAGAGTGGTCGTGTTATTTTAGTTAGAGAGAGTGGTCGTGTTAGTTGTACTAGAGAGAGTGGTCGTGTTAGTTCAGTTAGAGAGAGTGGTCGTGTTAGTTAAGTTATAGAGAGTGGTCGTGTTAGTTGTACTAGAGAGAGTGGTCGTGTTATTTCAGTTAGAGAGAGTGGTCGTGTTAGTTAAGTTATAGAGAGTGGTCGTGTTAGTTGTACTAGAGAGAGTGGTCGTGTTAGTTCAGTTAGAGAGAGTGGTCGTGTTATTTTAGTTAGAGAGAGTGGTCGTGTTAGTTCAGTTAGAGAGAGTGGTCGTGTTAGTTAAGTTATAGAGAGTGGTCGTGTTAGTTGTACTAGAGAGAGTGGTCGTGTTATTTCAGTTAGAGAGAGTGGTCGTGTTATTTCAGTTAGAGAGAGTGGTCGTGTTATTTCAGTTAGAGAGAGTGGTCGTATTATTTAAGTTAGAGAGAGTGGTCGTGTTAGTTAAGTTATAGAGAGTGGTCGTGTTAGTTGTGTTAGAGAGAGTGGTCGTGTTATTTAAGTTAGAGAGAGTGGTCGTGTTAGTTAAGTTATAGAGAGTGGTCGTGTTGGTTGTACTATAGAGAGTGGTCGTGTTAGTTGTGTTAGAGAGAGTGGTCGTGTTAGTTGTGTTAGAGAGAGTGGTCGTGTTAGTTGTACTAGAGAGAGTGGTCGTGTTAGTTGTACTAGAGAGAGTGGTCGTGTTAGTTGTACTAGAGAGAGTGGTCGTGTTAGTTGTACTAGAGAGAGTGGTCGTGTTAGTTGTGTTAGAGAGAGTGGTCGTGTTAGTTGTGTTAGAGAGAGTGGTCGTGTTAGTTGTACTAGAGAGAGTGGTCGTGTTAGTTGTGTTAGAGAGAGTGGTCGTGTTAGTTGTACTAGAGAGAGTGGTCGTGTTAGTTGTGTTAGAGAGAGTGGTCGTGTTAGTTGTGTTAGAGAGAGTGGTCGTGTTAGTTGTACTAGAGAGAGTGGTCGTGTTAGTTGTACTAGAGAGAGTGGTCGTGTTAGTTGTGTTAGAGAGAGTGGTCGTGTTAGTTGTACTAGAGAGAGTGGTCGTGTTAGTTGTACTAGAGAGAGTGGTCGTGTTAGTTGTACTAGAGAGAGTGGTCGTGTTAGTTGTACTAGAGAGAGTGGTCGTGTTAGTTGTACTAGAGAGAGTGGTCGTGTTAGTTGTACTAGAGAGAGTGGTCGTGTTAGTTGTACTAGAGAGAGTGGTCGTGTTAGTTGTACTAGAGAGAGTGGTCGTGTTAGTTGTGTTAGAGAGAGTGGTCGTGTTAGTTGTACTAGAGAGAGTGGTCGTGTTAGTTGTACTAGAGAGAGTGGTCGTGTTAGTTGTACTAGAGAGAGTGGTCGTGTTAGTTGTGTTAGAGAGAGTGGTCGTGTTAGTTGTACTAGAGAGAGTGGTCGTGTTAGTTGTACTAGAGAGAGTGGTCGTGTTAGTTGTGTTAGAGAGAGTGGTCGTGTTAGTTGTACTAGAGAGAGTGGTCGTGTTAGTTGTACTAGAGAGAGTGGTCGTGTTAGTTGTACTAGAGAGAGTGGTCGTGTTAGTTGTACTAGAGAGAGTGGTCGTGTTAGTTGTACTAGAGAGAGTGGTCGTGTTAGTTGTGTTAGAGAGAGTGGTCGTGTTAGTTGTGTTAGAGAGAGTGGTCGTGTTAGTTGTACTAGAGAGAGTGGTCGTGTTAGTTGTACTAGAGAGAGTGGTCGTGTTAGTTGTACTAGAGAGAGTGGTCGTGTTAGTTGTACTAGAGAGAGTGGTCGTGTTAGTTGTGTTAGAGAGAGTGGTCGTGTTAGTTGTACTAGAGAGAGTGGTCGTGTTAGTTGTACTAGAGAGAGTGGTCGGGTTAGTTGTAGTTAGAGAGAGTGGTCGTGTTAGTTCAGTTAGAGAGAGTGGTCGTGTTAGTTCAGTACTAGAGAGAGTGGTCGTGTTAGTTGTACTAGAGAGAGTGGTCGTGTTAGTTGTACTAGAGAGAGTGGTCGTGTTAGTTGTACTAGAGAGAGTGGTCGTGTTAGTTGTACTAGAGAGAGTGGTCGTGTTAGTTGTGTTAGAGAGAGTGGTCGTGTTAGTTGTGTTAGAGAGAGTGGTCGTGTTAGTTGTGTTAGAGAGAGTGGTCGTGTTAGTTGTACTAGAGAGAGTGGTCGTGTTAGTTGTGTTAGAGAGAGTGGTCGTGTTAGTTGTACCAGAGAGAGTGGTCGTGTTAGTTGTGTTAGAGAGAGTGGTCGTGTTAGTTCAGTTAGAGAGAGTGGTCGTGTTAGTTGTGTTAGAGAGAGTGGTCGTGTTAGTTGTACCAGAGAGAGTGGTCGTGTTAGTTGTGTTAGAGAGAGTGGTCGTGTTAGTTGTACTAGAGAGAGTGGTCGTGTTAGTTGTACTAGAGAGAGTGGTCGTGTTAGTTGTGTTAGAGAGAGTGGTCGTGTTAGTTGTGTTAGAGAGAGTGGTCGTGTTAGTTTTGTTAGAGAGAGTGGTCGTGTTAGTTAAGTTAGAGAGAGTGGTCGTGTTAGTTGTACTAGAGAGAGTGGTCGTGTTAGTTGTGTTAGAGAGAGTGGTCGTGTTAGTTGTACTAGAGAGAGTGGTCGTGTTAGTTGTACTAGAGAGAGTGGTCGTGTTAGTTCAGTTAGAGAGAGTGGTCGTGTTAGTTGTACCAGAGAGAGTGGTCGTGTTAGTTGTGTTAGAGAGAGTGGTCGTGTTAGTTGTACCAGAGAGAGTGGTCGTGTTAGTTGTGTTAGAGAGAGTGGTCGTGTTAGTTCAGTTAGAGAGAGTGGTCGTGTTAGTTCAGTTAGAGAGAGTGGTCGTGTTAGTTGTGTTAGAGAGAGTGGTCGTGTTAGTTGTGTTAGAGAGAGTGGTCGTGTTAGTTGTACTAGAGAGAGTGGTCGTGTTAGTTGTGTTAGAGAGAGTGGTCGTGTTAGTTGTGTTAGAGAGAGTGGTCGTGTTAGTTCAGTTAGAGAGAGTGGTCGTGTTAGTTGTACTAGAGAGAGTGGTCGTGTTAGTTGTGTTAGAGAGAGTGGTCGTGTTAGTTGTGTTAGAGAGAGTGGTCGTGTTAGTTGTGTTAGAGAGAGTGGTCGTGTTAGTTGTGTTAGAGAGAGTGGTCGTGTTAGTTGTGTTAGAGAGAGTGGTCGTGTTAGTTGTACTAGAGAGAGTGGTCGTGTTAGTTGTACTAGAGAGAGTGGTCGTGTTAGTTCAGTTAGAGAGAGTGGTCGTGTTAGTTGTACTAGAGAGAGTGGTCGTGTTAGTTGTACTAGAGAGAGTGGTCGTGTTAGTTGTGTTAGAGAGAGTGGTCGTGTTAGTTCAGTTAGAGAGAGTGGTCGTGTTAGTTCAGTTAGAGAGAGTGGTCGTGTTAGTTGTGTTAGAGAGAGTGGTCGTGTTAGTTGTACCAGAGAGAGTGGTCGTGTTAGTTCAGTTAGAGAGAGTGGTCGTGTTAGTTGTACCAGAGAGAGTGGTCGTGTTAGTTGTGTTAGAGAGAGTGGTCGTGTTAGTTCAGTTAGAGAGAGTGGTCGTGTTAGTTGTACCAGAGAGAGTGGTCGTGTTAGTTCAGTTAGAGAGAGTGGTCGTGTTAGTTGTGTTAGAGAGAGTGGTCGTGTTAGTTGTGTTAGAGAGAGTGGTCGTGTTAGTTGTGTTAGAGAGAGTGGTCGTGTTAGTTGTACTAGAGAGAGTGGTCGTGTTAGTTGTGTTAGAGAGAGTGGTCGTGTTAGTTGTACTAGAGAGAGTGGTCGTGTTAGTTGTACTAGAGAGAGTGGTCGTGTTAGTTGTACTAGAGAGAGTGGTCGTGTTAGTTAAGTTATAGAGAGTGGTCGTGTTAGTTGTACCAGAGAGAGTGGTCGTGTTAGTTGTGTTAGAGAGAGTGGTCGTGTTAGTTGTACCAGAGAGAGTGGTCGTGTTAGTTCAGTTAGAGAGAGTGGTCGTGTTAGTTGTGTTAGAGAGAGTGGTCGTGTTAGTTGTACCAGAGAGAGTGGTCGTGTTAGTTCAGTTAGAGAGAGTGGTCGTGTTAGTTGTACTAGAGAGAGTGGTCGTGTTAGTTGTACTAGAGAGAGTGGTCGTGTTAGTTGTACTAGAGAGAGTGGTCGTGTTAGTTGTACTAGAGAGAGTGGTCGTGTTAGTTGTACTAGAGAGAGTGGTCGTGTTAGTTGTACTAGAGAGAGTGGTCGTGTTAGTTGTGTTAGAGAGAGTGGTCGTGTTAGTTGTGTTAGAGAGAGTGGTCGTGTTAGTTGTGTTAGAGAGAGTGGTCGTGTTAGTTGTACTAGAGAGAGTGGTCGTGTTAGTTGTGTTAGAGAGAGTGGTCGTGTTAGTTGTGTTAGAGAGAGTGGTCGTGTTAGTTGTGTTAGAGAGAGTGGTCGTGTTAGTTGTGTTAGAGAGAGTGGTCGTGTTAGTTGTACCAGAGAGAGAGTGGTCGTGTTAGTTGTGTTAGAGAGAGTGGTCGTGTTAGTTGTACTAGAGAGAGTGGTCGTGTTAGTTGTGTTATAGAGAGTGGTCGTGTTAGTTGTGTTAGAGAGAGTGGTCGTGTTAGTTGTGTTAGAGAGAGTGGTCGTGTTAGTTGTACTAGAGAGAGTGGTCGTGTTAGTTGTGTTAGAGAGAGTGGTCGTGTTAGTTCAGTTAGAGAGAGTGGTCGTGTTAGTTCAGTTAGAGAGAGTGGTCGTGTTAGTTCAGTTAGAGAGAGTGGTCGTGTTAGTTGTGTTAGAGAGAGTGGTCGTGTTAGTTCAGTTAGAGAGAGTGGTCGTGTTAGTTGTGTTAGAGAGAGTGGTCGTGTTAGTTGTGTTAGAGAGAGTGGTCGTGTTAGTTCAGTTAGAGAGAGTGGTCGTGTTAGTTGTGTTAGAGAGAGTGGTCGTGTTAGTTCAGTTAGAGAGAGTGGTCGTGTTAGTTGTGTTAGAGAGTGGTCGTGTTAGTTGTGTTAGAGAGAGTGGTCGTGTTAGTTGTGTTAGAGAGAGTGGTCGTGTTAGTTGTGTTAGAGAGAGTGGTCGTGTTAGTTGTGTTAGAGAGAGTGGTCGTGTTAGTTGTGTTAGAGAGAGTGGTCGTGTTAGTTGTGTTAGAGAGAGTGGTCGTGTTAGTTGTGTTAGAGAGAGTGGTCGTGTTAGTTGTGTTAGAGAGAGTGGTCGTGTTAGTTCAGTTAGAGAGAGTGGTCGTGTTAGTTGTGTTAGAGAGAGTGGTCGTGTTAGTTCAGTTATAGAGAGTGGTCGTGTTAGTTCAGTTAGAGAGAGTGGTCGTGTTAGTTCAGTTAGAGAAAGTGGTCGTGTTAGTTCAGTTAGAGAGAGTGGTCGTGTTAGTTGTACTAGAGAGAGTGGTCGTGTTAGTTCAGTTAGAGAGAGTGGTCGTGTTAGTTCAGTTAGAGAGAGTGGTCGTGTTAGTTCAGTTAGAGAGAGTGGTCGTGTTAGTTGAGTTAGAGAGAGTGGTCGTGTTAGTTCAGTTAGAGAGAGTGGTCGTGTTAGTTGAGTTAGAGAGAGTGGTCGTGTTAGTTCAGTTAGAGAGAGTGGTCGTGTTAGTTGAGTTAGAGAGAGTGGTCGTGTTAGTTGAGTTAGAGAGAGTGGTCGTGTTAGTTCAGTTAGAGAGAGTGGTCGTGTTAGTTCAGTTAGAGAGAGTGGTCGTGTTAGTTCAGTTAGAGAAAGTGGTCGTGTTGGTTCAGTTAGAGAGAGAGGTCGTGTTGGTTCAGTTAGAGAAAGTGGTCGTGTTGGTTCAGTTAGAGAGAGAGGTTGTGTTGGTTTAGGTAGAGAGAGAGGTCGTGTTAGTTTAGTTAGAAAGAGTGGTCGCTTAGTTCTGTAAAAGTGTGTATATGAAAATGAGAAAAAAGCTGAGTGGGTTTTTCTATTACTTTAAAAAATTGAATCTTTATTAAAGCTAGTGAGGAAACTGTCGCGCAATATCAAAATTTTGATTTAGAGTTTGTCTGATATTAAAGTTAAACAGATTGATTTTGTCTTATCAATTTCACAGAAAGAGGTAGTATCATAAGAATGGAGAGTGATAGATTTTTTTTACGAGTTAGAGAGTGTGGTCGAGATATACATATATATTTGAAGGGACGTTTGTGTTATGTACGTGTGAAAGATAAAAGTTGTGTTATTTAAGTGTGGTAAGGCTATGTTTTTATGCAGGCCTAGGATAACAGATTTGTCAACATGTGATGTCACTACTGCTGCTACCACTAATGTCCTTATTGTTGCTGCTGTGGTAATCGTTCCTTCTTCTGTTGCTGCTGCTGCCGCCACCACCATTTTAATGATTTTTATTTAAAATTGAATACATTCTCAGTAGTTTTGGATGTCTTGTTGCATTACCCAAAAAAAATATTAAAAGAGGTATAGCGCAGCTCAAACAATAACAAAAACCCCACACGTCCCGTAACCATTAGGCCCTACACTTTCATACGACACAAGATCAGAACAGGAGAAAAAATAATAAGTCACTTATATGCAAATGATAAACAAAACGAAAAAAAATATTGTTATGATAGGGCGCATATAGATTTTTAAAAATTATAAACAAAAAAGGAACCATGTAAAAATATCATTATAAAAAAATTACTCGAATGATGAAGAAGACAATAATAATATATATATATATATATATTTTTTTTTTTAATTTAAACAATAAGAAACGAAAAAAAAAAAAAAAAAAGAGAGGAGTGAAGAACAATAATTTTATATAAAAAAAGGTTCAAACGAATATATAATGCACAAAAACAAACCGCAAGATAAAAGGAAAAAGAAATAGACGCATACAGATATAGAGAAAAAGCCGAAGGGGGGAGAAAGGGGTAAAACCTTAAGTCCAAAAAACAAAATCTCCAGATCAAAGTTTATTTATTTTTTTAGTTAAAAGGTTTTGTATGTTTAAACTCATTATCTGGGTTGATAGTTTAATCGTGTTCCTTTTTACTTTCTGTGTATTCTCTCTTCCCGTAGTAGTAGTAGTAGTAGTAGTAGTAGTAGTAGTAGTAGTAGTAGTAGTAGTAGTAGTAGTAGTAGTAGTAGTAGTAGTAGCAGTAGTAGTAGTAGTAGTAGTAGTAGTAGTAGTAGTAGTAGTAGTAGTAGTAGTAGGAGTAGTAGTAGTAGTAGTAGTAGTAGTAGTAGTAGTAGTAGTAGTAGTAGTAGTAGTAGTAGTAGTAGTAGTAGTAGTAGTAGTAGTAGTAGTAGTAGTAGTAGTAGTAGTAGTAGTAGTAGTACTCGCAGTGCAGTCGCAGTCGCAGTCGCAGTCGCAGTCGCAGTCGCAGTCGCAGTAGCGGTCGCAGTCGCAGCAGCAACAGTAGAAGTAGCAGTAGCAGTAGCAGTAGCAGCAGCAGCAGCAGTAGCAGTAGCAGTAGCAGTCGCAGTCGCAGTAGCAGCAGCAGCAGCAGCAGCACTAAAAGTAGCAGTAGCAGCAGCAGCAGCAGCAGTAGCAGTAGCAGTAGCAGTAGCAGTAGCAGTAGCAGTAGCAGTAGCAGTAGCAGTAGCAGTAGCAGTAGCAGTAGCAGTAGTAGTAGTAGTAGTAGTCGAAGTAAATTTCCAGCAGATATAGCAGTAATAAATCCTTTTAGATGATAAATTGAGGTTTAAAACGTTTTACAAATACCAATTTTTGTGCTTAATAGTTTGAAGCTTAAGAACACTACAAGAATTTAAGTTTGAAATAAAAAAAAAAAATATTGCGAGAAAAATTTATTCTTATGACGTTTTGCACTCTCATTCGGTTTATTCACCAAGGCCCTATTATATCACACTAGGTGTGGTGGTTTGAACCGACTCCACGACTGTCATACAAGAAATTTTTTGACAATATTTTTTTCAGAATTGTTTGGTACTTCTAAAAGTTATCAAATACTACCGAACTTAGCTTTGTACGCAAACCGTATCGCAGCAATAGTTAATGAAGAGCTGGACATGCCAAAAATAACTCATTCGAAATATTCAACAGTAAAAGCATAAATTTAGTGAAGGAGAACCTGCATCAAGTATTTTGTTTCAAAAATAGTTTTACAGGGTGAACACGTACACAGTCTGTTCGAAGCTCACCCATTAAGATGGGACAACTGCTAAATGCTATCATTCTTAGGTAATCAAGGTGTGAGGGAAAAAACCTATTGGCGTATAAGAAAATTAATTTATTCTAACCCGTCTACATAACTTTCAATGGAAGCCCATATCAGCCTCCTTTGCGAACAAATTTTCTCGGATGAGTAATTGAAAAATTTAAAAAATGCCATCTCTCTTCTGTAAACATGTTTCCTTTTTCTGTTGTTTTTTTTTAATTCATCAAGAGGATGTTTACAAATCATATGCTTAATTAAGATCATAAAAACAGTTTTGTCTTGATTTATGAACAAATACAGATGGAAACGCGGTAGCTGTCATGGCTATATGTAGCAGCATTAGTTTTTCTGAATTGAGTTAGATCAGAGAGGTAGATTGTAGGCTTTATAACACGGTTAATCAACTAAGCAGGCATTGAACCCTTGCTATGAGGTATTTTATATAATTTGTGTGAAAACATAAGGAAAAATCAAACATCTTGTCGATATTAGGCCTACTAATTTGCAAGTGTCAAAATTCACGGGGATACCTGCTCGCAGTGAAGAGATTTCCGGACATTTTTTTAAAATGATTTTTCGAAGATTTTAAAAAGTTAAGAAATTAACATGCAACTTATTGTTTTCCCCGACTGCAAATTTATTGGTTACTGGCTTTAGAATTAGGCTGAAAATGTAAATCAATAGAGAGAAAGGAAATGGGAGTACACTTTAATCACCTAAACTTAAAGAATATATTTATTTCTTTGAATCATGATACGAGTTTGTGCATGCTATTTTGTGTGTGTGTGTTGTTTGGTTTTAATCTGTTGTTTCCAATTCACCTTCCATCAACGCAATCACACATAAATTTGTACATAAAATAAATGGCTGAGGGTTTTTTGTTTTTTTTTTTTAAAGAGAGAGAGAGAGAGAGAGAGAGAGAGAGAGAGAGAGAGAGAGAGAGAGAAAGAGAGAGAGAGTGAGAGACAGACAGACAGACAAATACGCACAAGTACACAAATAAATAAATTCTCAAGAGTGTGATCCAGTGAAAAATTTTATTCACTTCATATCAGAGACAACTCTCTTCCATGGCTCCCACACCAGGATGGCACCAACGTCCAGGGTTTAACGTCCATGCTCCCTGTAGCCCTGAGAAGGGCTTAGCCCCACGTGACCACCAACTAGGTTGGCACCCGCCGTAAGGATATTGGACAGAGAAACACAGACATAAGCAACAGACATGTCACTATAGAGACAAGACAACATAGTGCGACATCTGAATTAGTTTTTATGTATGTGGTTCACAATCAAACAGCCAAGAGATTTCAAACAATTCAAAAGATACTCGTTCATATAAAAACAAGAAAGTGATTTTGAAATAACACTCTAGCAGAGCATACCCTGTATGACATGATTAAAATTAATAAACAGCAATTCTTTTTACTCTCTACATAAAACTATCTCATAGGAAAAAATTTGAAATCGGAATAATATGCATTTGTAATTCCACCACGATACAAAAACCATATTTGTATATGAAGTACACTTAGATTATATCCCATTTCAATGGAGGTTAAAATACATTATATATCAAAATTGCATGTAATAATAACGTGTTGCTGCAAACATGGATAAACAAGTTAAATTGACTTCACTATCTTAATACAGTTTAAAAACGTTTGTTTTCCTACATTTTTCCTTTTTGCAGAATTTTTTGACAAAGATTTTATATGCCTAACTAATCATTATACCGCATCCATATATTATCTTCTTAGACCTTGACTTCACATAAGGAATTCACTTCATGTCCTAGTCAGCCAAATTAGTGGATGATAAAAAACAATCACCATTACCTTTAAAAAAAAAACAATCACCATTAACTTTAAAAAAACAAACTTGTCTGCAGATAAATTTTGATAAAATTAAAAAAAAGACAGAAAATTCTTTAAATTTTAATGCTTCTTTTAAGTATTATCTTTGAAAAGTACAACTTCAAAGCACTTGATTGAAAAAATAAAATTAATATTACATCACAGTCACATATTACTTGTTACCATGTATTTATCTACATTTTGAGACAAAGTATAAAAGTCTTAAAACCTGAAACTTGGTACAACAACATCCTAGCATATATTGAGCAGCAGCAAATCTCCGCGACTCAGCTAAAGCAAAAAAACATCTGAGCCCCTCTAGTTTGACAGTAATACATGATAATATTGGGCCTATGATCAAAATTGTGTGTATAATTTCTTTGGATTTCTAAACTATTACTCCTAAATACTCTATTTCTATCTGCTGTACATTTTCATTGAAAAAAAAATTTTATTAAATATAAACTTAGATAAAAAATGAAGTTTGTAAAAAATATATGCAGACATTGACAACGAAATATACAGTTACATAAATAATGTATTTGAATATTTTGTTTATAATAATCCAAAGTTGGGCACAAAATTTTCAATGTTATACTTATAAATACAAAAGCAAAGGAAAAACGTGTGCTCTAAACAATGAAAATACCAAGGATAGTGATGTTTTTGTACATGTACCTTAATACAGGCAAACAGTACTATTTTATGAGTCTGGCATCTCTTTTGTAGCATCCTACGATACTATCCTACTAATGTGTTCATGTTTTTGTTTATTTTTTTTATCAACGCCATTAATTACACTTCTGTTCATATGATCATGATAATGCCTTTTGTGCTGCCACATTTATAATTGAGGGACAAATACTACTTCCATTGCCACCATCACCAAAACCAGTTCTACCATTATCACTTTTCATGAGCAATGTTTAACTATTATTACAACTATAAATATCACCACTTCCACAAATATGCATCTACTACCTCTGGTTCATCAACGAACATTGCTTGAGCCTTAAATCAACTATAGAAATTGCAAAATGAACCAAAAAAAAACGGATAAAAAGAACCTTAAACTATATTAAGGCCTGGCAAAATTTAACCAAAAGCAATTGACATTCTATACACACTTCTGAGCTGAATTACTTGAAGAATGCTGTTAAATCTATTGACCTACTGGTTTTTACAAGAATTGGGAAAAATCAAAAAGGATCATATTTTGAGGTATTGAGAAAAAATCATATCAGACGTGTTGTTACGCTTGATGAACAAAATTTTAGTCTACATTCTTCCTCTCTCACCTATAAACTACTATAACTGTTCATGTAGAAAAAATATGGGTTTTATGAGTTTTATCTTTTTCATCTAGCAAAGCATACATATAAACTAACAAGGCTTTCAACAGTAATAACTGTAGTTGTTGAGCTTTATTCGCACAATTTAATAAATTCTATGGCTAAAAATTCCATACTAAAATAATAGTACCATTAGCCATTACGCAGGTGTATTCGTGTTACTAACATTGCTGGTTAGTGTTAGTGATATTATGAACAATGCAAAGGAGGGAAAATAGAAGCATGGCAAAGTCCATGGGTTGAAATATCTTATGGTTTGCCTTGCTCTCACATGCTGAGCAAGACAAACCATTTCTATTAACCTGTGGAGGAAAACATTTAAAACATGCAGAGCTCATGCTTGAAAAATAAAACCATGCAATCTATACACCTGCGTAACATGACATGATATCTCATGTTTCAGTAGATTTCTCATTGTATCAGCCTCAGAGACTTGTACAGTAATGTTTCATAAATACTTATACATAGTTTGAGCAGTACCTGTTCTTTATATGGAAAGTCACTAAGCAACTTAAATTCAAAAATATTAAGAATAATGAAAGGCTCAAGGCCTTATCTAAACCTGGTAACTGGTAAGTCACAAAAGAATTCTCTGCCTACTTATCTAGATTTATTTAAATATTTTGATCCTTCCCAATCCTAGTAAAGCCCAGTAAACCTATGTGCTGAGTTGAGGCAGCTATTAGTGTTTATGAAGACATAAGATACTTTTCTACAGATTAATGAGCAACTTGTCCGTTTTAATAAAATATCGGGCATCTTACAAAATATGTCAAAGCTGTGACATTTGCATAAGGAGCAATGGAGAACAAAGAGAGTCAAATTGCTATCTTTGCAATGTAACTTTAGTGGAAATAGTACTGATAGGTGCTAATTATTTACCTCCAATTTCAAATCAACAAAAATTCTAATCTCACCTCCGAACTTAAGATATCTGCAAGAAAGAGAAACCAGTGTGATGCAGGAGTGAGGCAAGCTTCTACTCAACTTCTAGAACTTTTGTATGTAGGTATATAATGGAGACAGCAAATCCAAAAAGAACACTAACGCTCCACATTTAGATTTATGTTATTCTCTGACAGATACCCATTTAATAACTCTATTGGTCAATCTCATTCATGCCATAACATGGGGGTGAAAAACTGGCTGTAAAATATACTAACAAGACCCCAGGCCTGGCTAATTATAGATACGATTTATGTACAGATCAAATCTTACATAAGAAGTTTTGTGAGCGAATATTTCATCAGCATCTAATGAAATTACTAGATTCTGTGCACATCAACAGTGTCAGGATCTTAACATCTAAACAGTGTTGACTAGTATGCACAAGTCCATAACGGACAAGCCTGCCTATCATTTCTCTAAAGCATTTATAAGTAACCAGCAACAATTATTTCAAAACTGCATCTTGTTGCACAGTTTTTAATTTTGAAATAAATAAATGAAGTATTAAAACCAACACTAATAAAAGTTTAACAGTCTTGGAAGAGTCGATGGATGATAACATTTTAGAAAATATGTAAAGATAACCCTCCAAAATGTTATAGTTTTTTTTGTTCATCTAGCACAACTGATTCAAAAGTGAAGAAAAAAACAATTTATACTCCTCTTGGGAGAGCAGAACATAATCAACAAATCTAAATTTATATGGAAATAAAAAGTTACGTCAATAAAAAATCCTTCTACACTATTCATTGTCAATAAAAGTTATGTAGACTATAAGGAAGCAGAATTTTAAAAAAATTGAAACCTTGATATTTTAATGGTTTTTTTGTCAATGCTACTCCCTCCATGATAAGCATTAGGATATATATCAACTGTTGTAACTGCTGCTACCAAAAATATCACTGGCGTTGATTGTGAGCAGGTATTGCCAGCTGATTCTTATCTAATGCTTAAAAATCTATTTTTCATGTGCATATGCCTTACACACAAAATATTTGGCATTATGATTACCTATTTTTTTAAGTTTAAAGGAAATATGAAATAAGGATTCAAAACTTTTAAAAGTGAACAACTTATTCAAATTTATACAAAATGAGCATAAAATGAGCTCTTTGGAGGCAAAAAGCACAACTCAGAAAAAAGAAATGTGATTAAAAAAAATTCTAAGACAATTATTCTTGGCCGTGTTTTCAATGATGCCTTGTTTGTGGATGGCCCATACTGTTAATAGGCAAAGAGCTGCACGTGTTTTGTCCGGCATCACTGAACATCTATGTCAACTCTCCATTGTTGCCCGAATACTTGACCTGCAATGTACATCACAATTTCGATTTAAAGGATAAAAAACAGCTAAAGACTGAGCTGCATGCAAGGCTAAAAAAAATTTTTTAAATGGCAAATTTTAGTACACTTAAAGGCACATAAGTATAAAAAATGTATAGCTTCAACTCTATTGTTACATAGTCTGAATTGCCGCATGATATGGGAGGATAATGCTGATCAGGTAAAAAATCCAGGACATGAAAATTATACCCTGGCATATCCTCTCTCGTCATCCTAACATAAAAGACAAAACACAAACACACAAGTAAAACCATAATCATGTCCATAATAGAGCATAAATTAAAATACCAACTGAAGAGAATGAAAAACATGAAACCCAATATTCACTTTAGAATGTACCAGTTGATGTTTATGCTATACTTGATGGCTCATTTTTGTCTATTTAAAATCCAGGTATGGTATTAATTAATGGTGCCAACATTCCAGTTAACACTTACTGAACTGTTATCCCTCGTCCTTGTAGCCCATGTCCTCCTTAGTCCTCGTAATCCTGGTCTCCCTCATCCTTGTAGCCTATGTCCCTCTTTTGTCTCTCTGGTTCTGGTCTCCCTCAAGCTTGTAGCCTATGTCCCTCTTAGTCCAGGTCCCTCCTCTTTATCTTAGTCTGCACTCAGGTCTCTTCTCCACCTGGCCCAGGTCATTTCTCATCTTCACAACATAAGTATGATCCCTCGTTGCTTCTCTGGTTCAAAGACATATCAGGATGTATACATATGAGTTAATTTAATCAAAAGAAATAGAGCAAAAGTGTTATAACACATTTTATTTCAGGTTGCTAAACAAGTGCAATTAGAAGTCGAAGCTGTAAATTAAATCAGAAAAAAATTCCTGGCTTGCAAAAAAGAGATACAATAGATCATCAATGATGAAGCAAAATGAAAAAGAAAACAGTTGGTAAAAGTTAAAGTGCAAAAAAATAGCTTCGCTTGAATGGTTGAGGCTGGCAGAGGAAATGAAGATATAGCTCTTTTAAGTTACACCGTGGCACTTAGCTTTTAATTTTTCCATCTTCGTTTTCCTTGTTTGATTCCTCTTACTCTGTGCCTTTAGTTCCTCATCTCTGGAGTTGCTAAATGCATCAAATATTCTTTCTCCCAGTTTTTTGTTTATCACCATCTTTTCTAGAACTCCTGATCTTAAAGTCCTAAAGAACTCTTCCGTCCTCTCTTACTGGTCCTTCACTTCTGATTTTTTTGTGTCTCCATCTGGATGTTTGCAGTCTTCAAACCTGGCATCATGTGTTGAAATTCTGTCTAAACATGTAGAGCATTTTTGATATTTAGATGAATAAAAATCATTTGAAAATTTTTGCTCATACATATGAAAATATTTTAAAGAATAGAGGGTTAAATTATTTACAAGTTCTTTTAATCTTGAACAAATTGTACCATTTAAAGGGATAAAAAGGGGTGTGTACAAAGGACTATAAAAAATCTTCACTTTGGTAAAAAAAATAGCTTATCTTTATTAATAATTAAAATAAGTAAAAGAGAGATAAAAAAAAAGCCCCCCCCACCCCCAACTTTTGGGAGAAAAATTGCAGCAGATCTATTTTTTTAAGCAGAGGAGATCAATGTAACGTAAACAACATTGAAAACAAATTAGAAAATATTACAAAGCAAAGAATTTGAGTAGACTCAGGCTCTTCCAAAGGATGTAGGTGCCCTTGCTCTAGGAGTTGTACTTGTGTGACTAGGCCTCCATGTCTCTTGTTTTTTTTTTGTTTTTGTTTTTTTTTTTGAGATTTTTATCCTCTTGGTTCCATCAGTTCTCAGCATCTTAGTTCCTGTGAATCTCTAATGTTTTGTCCTCCAACCCATTATTCTTGTTGCCTTCTCTTCCTCTTGTCATGCTGTTTAGTGTAACAGTTGAAAGGATCCCTCATATCTTGACTCTCTGTCCCTCATGTCCAGTTTTCCTGTAAACTAGATGTTTGTAGTCTTAAAACCTTACTGACTTCATTCTGATTTCCAGATGTTTGCTATACAAAGACACAAATAAATAAAATAATGTGCAATTTAATGTTCGTTATAATGAAGAAATTTAAATAAGAACCCAGGACCAAATTGTTGTAACCCTTTTTCTTTTAATGTTGCTGATTTAAAGGGGAAAAACGCCTTATAGATTAAATAATATATAAAAATATCCCTCTTTACAAAAATTGGAGCAAATCTTTGTAATTTATAAATTGTAAGAAAATAAATATAAATAAGTGATAGCAGAAAAGAGAAAAAATTACTTCAACTGTTGGTGCAAGCGAAGAAGTAGAATTGACTCCTGCTTTTCTAAAATCTGAAGCTGTCCTCACTCTACTTGTACTTATGTCCCAAGTCTCATATTTCTTGTTTTTGAGATCGTCATCAACTACGCTCCTTCAATTCCTGGTCTCTATGTTCCTGTAGATCTCAAGCATTTCATTCTATAATCTTTTGTCCTTCTTGCTATTTTCTGTTGTTGAGGTGTTGTCAACTAGCCATGCAGCTAAAATGATTTCTTCCATCTTGACTTTCTGACCCTGAAGTCTGGTTAATTTGACAGCATGTTTGGTATGCGAACAAAAAAAATTTAATCTTATATGCGTTATGACAAAAACTTTCAGAAAGAATTAGAAGCCAAATTGTTAAAACGTTTTTTTTTTTTTACATTGCCAAAATACTTGTATTCTTTAAAGGGAGACTAACTGAAAAACACGACTCGTTAGAGAAAAATTGCAGCTAATGTTTGTAACTAATAAAGGAAAGGAAAAGAAATATACAAAGTGATAACGTAAATGAGAAAAAAATTACTGTCTCTTCACCAGTTGAGGCAAGCCAAGAAGTTGAAATGACCCAGGCTCTTTGCAAAGGTGTAGCTGTCCTCACTCTTCTTCTTGTGTATATGTGACCAAGCCTGTGTTTTTCGTTTTTGGGATGATCATCCTCTTGTTCCATCAGTTCCTGGTATCTTAGTTCCAGGGCATTTGTTGTTTCCTCCAAACTATTGTCCTTGTTGCCATCTCTTGCTCTGTCATGATGTTAACCATCCAAACTGTTAAAAAAGTCGCTCCCATCTTAACTCTCTGGCTGTCACATCTGGTTTTGTCTATATTGTGTGCTTGCAGTCTTAAAATTGATATCTGATTCCTTTAAAAAAAAAAAAAGAGCAAGTTGGTTATGCATATACAGGAAAAAAAGGCCTTTGCAGTCTTATGCGCACTATCAGACATACGTTTAAAAATAGAGGACCAAACTTTTAAAACACAATATCTTTCAGCTTTACCATACAACTTGTATAATTTAAATAAAGAAAAAAGTAAAAAAAATTATACCTCGTAAAATTATTCATCTTGAAAGTAAAAAATCTTTTTCAGCTTTATCATTAATAAAAAGAAGTAATATATATATATATATATATATATATATATATGTGAGAAAAAAAAAATTAGTCTCTTCAATTTTTTTTGTGTAATCCAAGAAGACCAACTTAAGGCTCTACCAAAAGGAACAACTGTCCTACCTCTAGCTGTTGTACTTATGTGGTTTTTAAGATCAAAATCCTCGTCCTTCTTTTGGTTCCTGGTCTCCAAGTTCCTGTAAATCTCAAGTGTTTTGTCCATCTCATTATCCAGTTGCTTGGGTTTTTTTTTTATTCTATCCCGTGTGCCTGTTATTTTTTCCTCTATATGACCCGGTTGGTTATGATGTTAGTAGGCCTATTAGCAGCTATATCATGAATAAAAAAAAATAATTTGGAGAGGGGTGGAGGGGCTATTTTGTTTAGTGGGCAAGAGATGACCATCTACACTCCAAGTGCCAGTAGTGTCTCAAGGGTTACGTTGGGTTTTATTTTAGCATGGTTACTTTGTTTCAATTGACTGAATCTAATGCCCTCTGCTCCATTGAGTCACGAGGGAGGCATCCCACACATTCCCAG
The DNA here is from genome assembly GCA_033675545.1 of Elysia crispata. NCBI lineage: Eukaryota > Metazoa > Mollusca > Gastropoda > Plakobranchidae > Elysia > Elysia crispata. Next base: position 33,822 of record JAWDGP010001857.1, read on the forward strand.
CCCAGAGTGGGCTGACCATGCCACATTCCCTACCAACTAGTGTCTCCTCCCTATGGTGGCTTAGTGTTGATATCTTACCTAGTCTTAGGCTACTCTAGGGTAGAGGGTTGTTATGTGGGGTGGGCTGTTGGAAATATGGGGTGTAGCTGATTAGTCATCTGTTCTTATTACATTGGAGACTCTTGCTATTTTTGAAATAACAGGTCTTTCTAGGTCTATCTGTTATATAATAGCACAGAGAGGGGAGAGAAGAAGAGGAAGAAAAAAAAATTCTTGTCCTTTTTTGTCGCTTTTCTTCCTTCTTCCTGTGGAATAATTCTGCAGATTAGTGGTTTTGGGGAGAGGGAGGGGACAATGGAAGCCTGTATTCTACTCATACTTCTGCGGAAGAAAGAAGAGCTTATCTACATTATAAGGTACGATTCAAAAAAGAGCACGCTCATTTTTTAAAACACAATTTTTTTAGCATTGCTTAACCACTTGTAAAAGTTGAAAAAAAGAGAAACACAGAGAAAATTATACCTGTTTAAATTATTTCTCTTAAGCGAAAATAAACAGTAAATCTTCAATACAAATATTACAAAAAAATTAATGTGTCTGAGAAAAATTTTAGCTTCTGAAAGTTTTGGTACAAGAGAAGAAATTTAAAAAAAAAAGGCTGAAGCTTTTCTAACTTTAGCTGTTGTACTTATGTGAAGATGCAAACTTGTTTGTGGTTGTAACAATCATTATCCTCTTGATTCCTTCAGTTCTTGGTCTCCAAGTTCCAGTGAATCTCAAGTGTTTTGACCTCCACTCTTCATGGAGTTGTCTCTTATTGCTTTTCTGATGCACTTATATCGCCCAAACACTTCAAACAATCTCTTCCATCTTGACCTTCTAATCCCTTGGTCTCCATGTGGATGCTTGCAGTCTTCAAACATGACATCATCTGATTCCTTTCAAAGAGTTGAAAGCATGTTTCTATGCATATATAAATAATTTATAAATACGCAATTTCTATACGCTTTTTAATGACATAAATAAAATGGAAGGCCAAATTGTTAAAACCCTATTTCTTTTAATATTGCTGAACTAATTGAATATTTAAATGGGAGAAAAATAATGTATTGGCTCCATTTGTTCAGAATTATCTCCTTTAAAAATGTTGCCGCAAATCTTTGTATTTTATGAAGAGAAGGAAACGATATCTTAACCAAAAAAATGTAGAAAATACAAAAAGTTTACCCCCTCTCCTCAACTTTTGGTGCGAGCAAAAAACATTGACCAATCTCTAGGAAAAATTTTAGTTCCTGAAAGTTTTGGTACAAGAGAAGAAATTGAAAAAAAAAACAAAGGCTACATAAAAAGTTGAAACTTTTCTAACTTTAGCTTTTGTACTTATGCGAGGATGCCTCCAAGTTTCTGATTGTAAAGATCATTATCCTCTTGATTCCTTCAGTTCTTGGTCTCCAAGTTCCAGTGAATCTCAAGTGTTTTGACCTCCACTCTTCATGGAGTTGTCTCTTATTGCTTTTCTGATGCACTTATATCGCCCAAACACTTCAAACAATCCCTTCCATCTTGACTTTCTAATCCCTTAGTCAGGTTTTTGGTCTCCATGTGGATGCTTGCAGTCTTCAAACATGACATCATCTGATTCTTTTCAAAGAGTTGAAAGCATGTTTCTATGCATACATAAAAAAATTATAAATGATGCTCACTTTCTATAAGCTTTTTAATGATAATAAAAACAATTGAAGGCCAAATTGTTCAAACCCTTTTTCTTTAAATATTGCTGAACTAATTGAACATTTAAATGGGGGAAAAAAACTATTTATTGGCTCCATTTTTTTAATTTACCTCCTTTAAAAGAGTTGCAGCAAATCTTTGTATTATATGAAGCGAAAGTAATGATATATTGACAAAAAAGTGGAAGAAATACAAAAAGTTGACCCTATCTCTTCAATTTTGAATGCAAACAATAAATATTGGAAGTAACTCACGCTTTGCCAAAGTATACTGTTGTCCTATCTCTACATATCCTACTTGTGTGAGCAGACCTCCATGTTTCTTGATTTTCAGATGATTATCCTCTTTGTTCCTTCAGTTGCTAGTCTTTCTGTTGCAGTAAATCTCAAGTTTTGTCCTTGTTGCCCCTTGCTTGGCTGTCATGCTCATTACTATCCAACTACCGGTAGTTCATAAAATCCCTCCCATCTTGACTTTCGCTGCCACATCTGGTTTTGTTCACATAAACTTCATCTGACTCCTTTCAAAAAGTTGAGAGCAAGGTTCTAATGCAAATACAGGAAAAAAACATTTGCAAGCTTATCTGCATTATAAGCAATAAATTAAAAAGGGCAACCTCATTTTTTTAAACAGTTTCTTTTAGCATTGCTTAGTCACTTGTAAAACTTTAAAAAAAGAGAAACAAGGAAAAAATTATATCTTCTGAAATTATCTAACTTCACCGAAAAACAACAGTAGTTTTTAAGTGTAAAAATTTTTTGAAAACCTGACGCGGAAAAAATTTAGTCTCTGGAAGTTTTGGTGTAAGAGAAGAAATTTAAAAAATAAAAGGCTATACCAAAAAGGTGAAGCTCTTCCAACTTTAGCTGTTGTACTGATGTGAGGATGCCTCTGTGTTTCTGGTTGTAAAGGTCATTGTCCTCTTGATTCCTTCAGTTCTTGGGATCCAAGTTCCAGTGAATCTCAAGTGTTTTGTACTCCATCCTTCATCGACTTGTCACTGCTTGTTTTCTGATGCACATATATCGCCAAACACTTCAAACGATCCCTTCCTTCTTGACTTTCTAATCTAGTTGAAAGCATGTTTCTATGCATACATAAAAAAAATATAAATGATGCTCACTTTCTATAAGCTTTTTAATGATAATAAAAAAAATTGTAGGCCAATTGTTCAAACCCTTTTTCTTTAAATATTGCTGAACTAATTGAACATTAAAATGGGGGAAAAAACTGTTTATTGGCTCCATTTTTTTAATTTACCTCCTTTAAGAGAGTTGCAGTGAATCTTTGTATTATATGAAGCGAAAGTAATGATATATTGACAAAAAAGTGGAAAAATACAAAAAGTTGACCCTATCTCTTCAATTTTGAATGCAAACAAAAAATATTGGAAGTAACTCACGCTTTGCCAAAGTATACTGTTGTCCTATCTCTACATATCCTACTTGTGTGAGCAGACCTCCATGTTTCTTGATTTTCAGATGATTATCCTCTTTGTTCCTTCAGTTGCTAGTCTTTCTGTTGCAGTAAATCTCAAGTTTTGTCCTTGTTGCCCCTTGCTTGGCTGTCATGCTCATTACTATCCAACTACCGGTAGTTCATAAAATCCCTCACATCTTGACTTTCGCTGCCACATCTGGTTTTGTTCACATAAACTTCATCTGACTCCTTTCAAAAAGTTGAGAGCAAGGTTCTAATGCAAATACAGGAAAAAAACATTTGCAAGCTTATCTGCATTATAAGCAATAAATTAAAAAGGGCAACCTCATTTTTTTAAACAGTTTCTTTTAGCATTGCTTAGTCACTTGTAAAACTTTAAAAAAAGAGAAACACAGAAAAAATTATATCTTCTAAAATTATCTAACTTCACCGAAAAACAACAGTAGTTTTTAAGTGTAAAAATTTTTTTGAAAACCTGACGCGGAAAAAATTTAGTCTCTGGAAGTTTTGGTGTAAGAGAAGAAATTTAAAAAATAAAAGGCTATACCAAAAAGGTGAAGCTCTTCCAACTTTAGCTGTTGTACTGATGTGAGGATGCCTCTGTGTTTCTGGTTGTAAAGGTCATTGTCCTCTTGATTCCTTCAGTTCTTGGGATCCAAGTTCCAGTGAATCTCAAGTGTTTTGTACTCCATCCTTCATCGACTTGTCACTGCTTGTTTTCTGATGCACATATATCGCCAAACACTTCAAACGATCCCTTCCTTCTTGACTTTCTAATCTAGTTGAAAGCATGTTTCTATGCATACATAAAAAAATTATAAATGATGCTCACTTTCTATAAGCTTTTTAATGATAATAAAAAAAATTGAAGGCCAAATTGTTCAAACCCTTTTTCTTTAAATATTGCTGAACTAATTGAACATTTAAATGGGGGAAAAAAACTATTTATTGGCTCCATTTTTTTAATTTACCTCCTTTAAAAGAGTTGCAGCAAATCTTTGTATTATATGAAGCGAAAGTAATGATATATTGACCAAAAAGTGGAAAAAATACAAAAAGTTGACCCTATCTCTTCAATTTTGAATGCAAACAAAAAATATTGGAAGTAACTCACGCTTTGCCAAAGTATACTGTTGTCCTATCTCTACATATCCTACTTGTGTGAGCAGACCTCCATGTTTCTTGATTTTCAGATGATTATCCTCTTTGTTCCTTCAGTTGCTAGTCTTTCTGTTGCAGTAAATCTCAAGTTTTGTCCTTGTTGCCCCTTGCTTGGCTGTCATGCTCATTACTATCCAACTACCGGTAGTTCATAAAATCCCTCACATCTTGACTTTCGCTGCCACATCTGGTTTTGTTCACATAAACTTCATCTGACTCCTTTCAAAAAGTTGAGAGCAAGGTTCTAATGCAAATACAGGAAAAAAACATTTGCAAGCTTATCTGCATTATAAGCAATAAATTAAAAAGGGCAACCTCATTTTTTTAAACAGTTTCTTTTAGCATTGCTTAGTCACTTGTAAAACTTTAAAAAAAGAGAAACACAGAAAAAATTATATCTTCTAAAATTATCTAACTTCACCGAAAAACAACAGTAGTTTTTAAGTGTAAAAATTTTTTTGAAAACCTGACGCGGAAAAAATTTAGTCTCTGGAAGTTTTGGTGTAAGAGAAGAAATTTAAAAAATAAAAGGCTATACCAAAAAGGTGAAGCTCTTCCAACTTTAGCTGTTGTACTGATGTGAGGATGCCTCTGTGTTTCTGGTTGTAAAGGTCATTGTCCTCTTGATTCCTTCAGTTCTTGGGATCCAAGTTCCAGTGAATCTCAAGTGTTTTGTACTCCATCCTTCATCGACTTGTCACTGCTTGTTTTCTGATGCACATATATCGCCAAACACTTCAAACGATCCCTTCCTTCTTGACTTTCTAATCTAGTTGAAAGCATGTTTCTATGCATACATAAAAAAATTATAAATGATGCTCACTTTCTATAAGCTTTTTAATGATAATAAAAACAATTGAAGGCCAAATTGTTCAAACCCTTTTTCTTTAAATATTGCTGAACTAATTGAACATTTAAATGGGGGAAAAAAACTATTTATTGGCTCCATTTTTTTTAATTTACCTCCTTTAAAAGAGTTGCAGCAAATCTTTGTATTATATGAAGCGAAAGTAATGATATATTGACAAAAAAGTGGAAGAAATACAAAAAGTTTACCCCCTCTCCTCAACTTTTGGTGCGAGCAAAAAACAGTGAACAAACTCACATTTTGCCAATGTATTCTGTTGTCCTATCTCTACATATCCTACTTGTGTGACCAGAGCTCCATGTTCCTTGATTTTCAGATGATCATCCTCTTTGTTCTTCAGTTGCTAGTCTTTTAGTTGTAGTAAATTTCAAACGTTTTGTCCTTGTTGCTCCTCGTTTGGCTGTCATGCTCCTTGCTATACAGCTACCAGTAGTTAAAAAAAATTTCTCATCTCTTGACTGTCTTGCCTGGTTACTGTAAAAAAAAATCTGGATGCTTGCAATCTTTAAATCTGACATCATCTGACTACTTTTAAAATGTTGAGAGCAGGTTGTTCTAATGCAAATGCAGAAAAAATCATTTAGAATCTTATCTGCATTATAAAGTATAAATTTCAAAAAGAAATTCAAATTCTTTTGAAAGCATGTTTGTTATGCATACACAAAAACATTCACAATAATTTGCAAAAATAATATGCAATTTCTATTTGCCTTTTTATCATCCTTCATGTCTCGACTTTCTGGACATTTCTTTCCGTCTTCATGTGGATGTTTGTAATCTTTAAACATGACATTCATGGATTCTTTTAAAAAAGTTGATAGCATGTTTGTTATGAAAATGCATAATAAGAACAATAGGCCAAATTTTTTAAACACCAATTTTTTTATTTTACAAATCTAGAAAAAAAAAATTAATGAAAAACAAAAAGCATAACATATATCCAACAAAATTATCCTTCTTTAAAAGAAAATCTTTATATGATCTTTATCATTGACTAAGGGTAGTAAAAAAAAAAATAGTATCAGAGAAAAAAAGTTTCTCTCTTCAACTGTTGGTGCAAGCAAAGAAGTTCAAATGACTCAGGTTCTTTCAATATGAATAGCAGTCTTCAATTTTCTATAAGTTATAATTATGTGACCATGCCTCCATCTTCTTGGTTTTTGACATCGCCATCCTCTTAGTCCTTTTTGTTGCTGGACTCAAGTCCCTGTGAATCTCAACCACTTTGTCCAACCTTTTCTCCTTGCTGCCAGCTTGTAATGCTTTAAGTAGCCAAACAGTTGAAAGGATCCATCTCATCTCGACTCTCTGACCATCATGTCTGGTTTTTGTCTCCATCTGGATGCTTGCAGTCTTCAAACCCAACATCATCTGGTCTTTTTTGAAAAGTGGAGAGCAAGTTTGTTGTGCAAATACAAAAAAAGGAAAATAATACACAACCTTAATTTCAAAAAGATTAGTGAAACATCACCATAAAAGCCTCACATTTTCCACAGGGAGATGGTTATGGGGCCAGGACTGGCCCGAGAAATGCTTCATGTTTTAGGATGAAAATTCTCCCCCCTCGTACTCTCACAGTCCTTAAGCCTTTGTGCCTCAAGCCCCTCTCATCATACCTACCTGCGTTTAAAAAAATGAATGATAAAAAATTTTCAAATTAGAACCTGAAATAATAAATTTTTCTTCAACAAATGTTTAAATGGCATATTGCACATCAAAGTAAACAGAACATTCAATCTGAGTCAATTCACTAAAGAAAATAGATGTAAAACTACTCACTGTGAGCCCACTTGTCCTGATATTGAACCTCAGTCTTACTTGGGCTTTTTTTCCTTTTCTTGTTCTGCTTTCAGTCCAAGAACTAGTTAAGTAAACATCATGCATATGATTTTCTACTACTTTTGCTACTATTACCAACAGAAAACAACCCCATAAATTCTTTCAAAACAAAAGGCCTTAAAATGTATTGCACTTACTAGTTTGTGATACCTCCAGCTTTTCTTAAAATCAGTTGCATAGCCTAAGAGAGTGTTCATAATTATGTGCATTTCTTAAGTTCTGTAAACAACAATGGTTAAAGATTCATTTTGTTTTTGCATCCTAAGGTTTACAGTATTGATAGACACAGCAAATATACTTATAGTAAAGAAATTAAATACCATGCAAAAAGGTAAAGAGTCTTAAACATTTTGAAAGAAGGAAGGTTCTAGAACTAAGATCATAAATGAGGAGGTGGTACAAATGTTTTTTATTTCATCTATGGAGTTGGTTGTCACCTATGTAGTTAGAGAAGCAAAAAAACTCAAATGAGATTAAAATACCGTAGCCCAGATTTAGGCCTTAAAAGTCTTGTCGAACAATAAAAAAGAATATTTAAAAATTGCATATGTGAAAGATGTAGCATTTATTCGTAAACAGAGAACCTTGAAAATGTAGGAAATGTACATATTTTGGGGTCCAACACAACACCACCAACGAATGTAATAAAGTAGGATTGTTAGTAACCTTGGTTATAGATACCAATATTCTAGTAAGGAAGGTAGAGAAGGGGATAATATTTATGGTGTTGATTTCACTCCTAAGTAGACATACATAGCGGTACTAGAAGACAATAGATAATATCCTTGTGAAAGTGGAAAATTCAAACATAAAAAACTGTTTGCATGAATAATACAGCCTTCATTCGTCAACTGAACACTTTTCAAATATGAGAAAAGCACACTAGAAACGAGATAAGAACAACCCCGTACTCTTTTCAGAGTTTCTCATGCAATGACGTTATAAGTTTCGGTAACAAAAATCGAAGAGCTAGACATGTATCTATCAGGTAGAAGAAATGATCATAAAATTCATATAATAAACAAAAATGAAAAGGTAGTAAGCAGACTATCACATATGCAGAAATATCAAAGATTGGTAATCATTTTAATGAGGGGGAAAGCAGATATAGGTTGTTTGAAAAGTATGTAAGGTTGCCTAAGATACTGGTGCACGTGGATCTTTGGTAATGATATTCAGACAGAGAAAGTAAATTTAAATTAGTGAAGTAGAGTCATGATAGTATTATCATAAGCAAGGTCCAGATATTAAAAGCACCTATTTTTAACCTTGTGAACTGGGGTAGGATGTAGACAATAATATTGTAAATGAAGGCAGTTGGGAGTAGAGTAGTCGCACAGAGAAAATCATAAGGAGTAATGAAAAATGCATTATCAGAGTAATTTCTTGTAGCGATGACAAATTTCTGTACCAGTAATAATAATGCTGGTTCTTTAATTCATACAATAAACTAAAATGAAGAGGTAGCATACAGGCAATAACAACTTAACGGTAGTTAAAGTAGATTTCAATACAGATACAGGTAGATATAAAGGTGTGATGATCCCTTGTGTTGTACTAGATAAAGCAGAGGCATATCTTTGTTGATAAGATAAAGATAGAGAAAATGTTAATGTTGGCGAGATGAAATTAAGATAATCCTGTCATCAGAGGCATGGTACAAATCCTAAAAACAATATAAATGATGTTAAACTTGTAAAGAAGGTAAAACACGACATTAATATTGTAAAACAATAGGGGCACTGGAGAGAACACTAGTTGCTCACATACACAAAATGTAAAAGAGAAAATGGAAGAAATGCACTTAATCAGAAATTGTAAATGGGGGCAAGATACGTATTATAGTAAAATGACTTAACTTATATATATATATATATATATATATATATATATACAAAGATTCTGTGAACGAATACAAACTGCAGATATAAAAAGTATAGAAAAGAAGGGTAAGGGGGAACCCACACACACACACACACCAAACCAAAAAAAAATATATGTATATATATAATTATATATTGATTTATATGTGTATATAGATAGATAAAGATTTTTTTTTCTTTTTTAAAACAAGTATGCTGAAAAAATGCGCTTAACCTGAGAAGCAGATGTAAAGAGATAAATATAATAAACTATTTTAAAAAGAAAACAGTGAGAATAGTGTAAAGTAGACATGTATGCTTGGCTAATATAAAGACAACCTTGCCAAGCGATGAATCAGATGACAAAGTTGATATTTGTAAACAAGGGTACAATGTAAATACTAGTATCGATATCGAAGGTAAAGTACACAATCATCTCTAGCAATTAAGAAAATAAACCAAGTTAATTAGATTAGATAAACAAATGCTAACAACATGGGGTAAGATAAGGTACATTGTTCCAACAACCGCCTCGGCATCCTTGTGGTACAGAAATGATGTTCGCAACTCGGCATAAGTGATAGCTATAATTATTACCACTTTATGCCTTTCTGGGAAGTAGGCACTAAGGTTGTCAGCTGAAAGCATTACAATATTCTCTGAAGGAAAGATAGATACGTGTAACAATGTGTAAGATGAGAATAATTTTTTTTAGAATTGTCAAAACATAAGCTTTGTTGAAATACTACTAATAACCCCTCAAGAAATACTCTAAAATGTAAAAAGTTTAAAAAGGAAGAGATTTAATAAACTTATAGGCCTAAGCATAGATAACATTTTTCAATGGTATCTTTATAAGTGTTGATAGAGATGCAAGCAACCAAATCATTGTTACTAATTAACTTGTAAAATTGAACATGAGCATATTAAAATCAAGTGTTATTTCTATTTTTAGACTAATTACAGTCATAAAACAAGAGTAGGTTAGAGATAGTGTAACCTAGATGTCTTTTATAATAAGATAAAGTGAAAGTATGTAAACCAAGAGTTTTCAATTTTCAGGTACAAATATACCCAAATAGGCATGTCATTAAGGCATAGTAAGGCCTTGTAAATGTAGAAAAAAGGAAAAATAGTCGATCAAGTGAGAACAGTAGAATGCTTGTGAATATGAATACCACACAGGCCATATAAACCGGATCCGTTTTTCCTCAAGTTCAGTTCCTAAAACTTCACGGAACTTAAGCTACGAAGACAATATCACTAGCTTCACTCAGGGATAGATCTTTAAAATATTGAAAATGTGGAGAAGATAGAAACATGAAATAGTAATCTCATCTGCTTCTTCCTGACACAGATACAAACAATCTGTAAACTTGATCAGTGTAGGTCAAATTTTAAATGTGGATAAAGAGTAACATACACACAACATATTGCAACATAGAGAATTTGTATAAGATTTTTTCCATTTTATACAACACTTGATGCATGTGAGAGAGAAGGATGGATACGAGTTTAGAGACAAATTATATATAGCTGAAACAAAGATATTGCACAATAATGCTGACCTAGTGGGACAGACATTCATTCAGAGAAACCATAATAGAACTTGTAAAAAGATCCTAGAATTTTGAAATATACCTACAATGATAAGATAGGATACTTGAAATGGGAACAAAAACATGCAGTAAAGTTTGGGGAACATGGTGGTTGTGGTCGTGGAGATAGTCCTAAGGGTTGCGAATGATTGTCATGTGAAAAAGACAATAATAATGTAATGATGAGAGGAAATGTCAGGATACAATGTGAGTCATGATTTTATAAAAAAAAAATAACCCACTGTATCTAGTTATTAAATCACACGAAAGACAGTAAAAACAGAATAAGGAAATTAATGAAATGGTGATTGGAAAATATTTTAAAAAACAAAGAAATAATGAAATAAAATACTACATAAAGATGAGCAGTTCCAAAAGATAGAGATAAAGAAATGGTGGGAATATCAAGATCAAAAAGAAAGGGAAAGTTAAAAGAAGTTTAATAAAAAGATAAAAATGAAGTGCCAACTTTCCTTCTTGGTACTGATTATCCAACAGATTCTTCTGCAACTTTTGATGTCACCATACCAATGGTTTTTCACCCCAGCCTTTGGTTCTGCTTTGATGCAATACTGTGGTCTCTTTGCATGCTCCAGGCTTGTTGTTACTTAAAGGAATAAAAAAAAAATTGTAACAGTGCAAAGAAAAAATTGTAAAATTGTAAGTAGTTCAATATTTTTCAATTTTATTTTAGTGATCTCAATCACTTTGTAAAACATTCTTACAGTCAAAGCAATCGATATTATACTTTTATATTGTAAAATGGAAAAGTAACAAAAATTGTACAAAATGGTGGAGCCTTTATTTAAAAGCTATCTTCAAAAAAATGATATGAAAGATACATAAAATAATATTGCCTACATATACAAATAGGTCAAGTAGGGCCAGGAGAGAGACATTCTAGTAAAGACGGTAAATGGCAGGGGAAAGGGAGATACTTTTGAAAACGTAAGCATGGTACTGATCCTTAAAACAATGTAAATGTTGATGTTAATGTAAAAGATGTTAAAACGCAGACAACAGTAATATAAATGGGCGCATTGGGGACACAGCAAGTTGGTCATATACACAAAATGGAAGATAGAACTGGGAGAAACAATCAGAAATTGTGAGGACAAGTTACTTGATACAGTAAAAACGCTTAACTTTTAAGTAAATTACACATAATTACGTCATTGTAAACGGAAGCGCACAGCGGATTCACAAAGAATAGAAGAGAAGGATAAGGGAGACCCATAATGTGCAAATATGAAAATATATGGATAAAATTGTGGCATTTTTGCTCAGATGAGAATAAAGTACGTAAAGTTGCTTAAAAGGTGTAAATAGCGCTGCTAAGATACATGTAGGCCTACTCATGAGAAACCGAAAATATGCTCTTAGTCTTACCACAAAAAGATGAATCAGAATGATCACTTAATAAAAAAGACGTTAAAATTAGACACTAGATAGGCTAATTTGATCTAGACCTAGTTCCTAATCAAAAGGAACAAAGATCCTAAACCAGATTTTCACCATTGCAATGGAACGTTAAACTCAACTGAAGTGCTGCGATGCTGCCGATAGCCACACACGTGGAGCCAAGAATGACCCTATCCTTAGCCTACGCGCTGTGAGTCTGTCAAAGTTTCACGTGAAAATCATGGGAGTTCAAAAATCAGTTGAAGCAAGCGCCAAGCTATGTGTGTTGAGGGGTGCGTGTTGGTTCTCCTATAAAAACTTTTCCTCCTCAAAGAAAACTAAGGGCAAAAAAAGCGGACGTCGTCGTCGATAGGGCTAAACCTAAACGTGTTGGTTCAGTTTTATTCTTGTCTTCCCTTACGGCCAATGCGAATATTGCAGAGCAGTGTTCACTTAATAATTATAGGTAACCAACCAATGTGTTGGTTTATATCTGCACCTTTGCTACTTCAATCTGGTGTTTCGTATGTGACACTTGTGTGTGTGTGTGTGAGTGTCTCTCTCTCTCTCTCTCTCTCTCTCTCTCTCTCTCTCTCTCTCTCTCTTTCTATTATCTATCTATCTAGCTATCTCTCTCTCTCTCTCTCTCTCTCTCTCTCTCTCTCTCTCTCTCTCTCTCTCTCTCTCTCTCTCTCTCTCTCTCTCTTGCTACGCCCCCAGATTCCTTGTGTTATCAATAAAAAAAAAAAATAAAGCTCATGGGACATCACAAGTGAACTCTTTCAATAAGAGATTTAGTGCTAATATAATTATGAAAAAGATATTGGTTAGAGTAATTTTAGTTGACCTCATTATAGGAAATGATTAACATTTAATAGCTCAGTATAAATAGGCCTATTTAAGATGGAATAATATTCATCGCATTAAACTGACAAGCTCAATTTGCAACAATCAAATAACACATTGGCGTCACCATCCTATGAACGCCTGCCCATATTTCCTTGAATTACCTCATGCTCCCAGTTATAATGATGATGTCCCACCAAAAAAAAAATTAAAAAATAATAAAATAAATAAATAAATAAAAGAAAGGTAAGCGGCGAGAGTTGTCCGGCTTGACTTTCTCACACTCTTAGACCTTAGATTAAAATGACACACCGGCTAGTTCCTAGATTAATATGAATGTATACCCCTCACCAATATTCTACAAAAAAAAAAAAAAAATTAATGAAGCTCAAATTCGGGTATATTTTTCATTTGCTACGTTGCATCATGAAATTTAAATTCAAAACCCTGTCCAGATCTAACGTTCTGTCACAATTTATTACAAGACTCTCCAAGATGTAACGATCTAGCCTAGATTTAGGTCCAAACGTAAGGCCCCTCAAAAGGGCAAGTGGAAAATTCATCCAAGTCATTTTCTAGTTCGGTTACACATCGGAATGTACTATAGAACAATGATTATAAGCACCGCAGACAGAGAGAAGAGACAAGAAACATCCCATTTAGCCCTAACACGAGGTTTCCTGGATTGTCAACCAGTACTGAGTTCAGCCTCAGTTTAGCTAAAACATCACTCCTGTCTATGAAATCATGGAATGCATGTATGTCTTTCTGCCTGTTTGCCTACCATACTTTCTTATTTTGCCTCTCTCTCTCTCTCTCTCTCTCTCTCTCTCTCTCTCTCTCTCTCTCTCTCTCTCTCTCTCCCGTGAGAGAGAGATGGATAGAGATTGACTGACAAGAGTGTTTGTGTGTGTGTGTGTATAATTGTGAACTGAAAGATAAAGAGAGAGAGAGAGAGAGAGAGAGAGAGAGAGAGAGAGAGAGAGAGAGAAAGAGAGAGATATGCAGGGTAGAAAAAGAGGGTGAGACTGAAGAGAAAAGAGACGAGGGAGAGACCAGACAATCGGAATAGAGAGTGTGTTTCTGAGTAGGAAAAGATAAATAGGTAAACGAGCTAAGTGAGAGAGAGGATATGAGAAACAGATAAATAAAGCATGGAAAAAAGTGCGTAGAAGAGAAAAAGAGTAGGAAGAAAGAAAGAGAGATAGAGGAAGGGTGAGACAGAAAGGAATAAAGAGCTCGGTATAAAAGCTTTTATAAGCAGGATCCAAATAGTCAGCCATCTGGCCAGTCCAGTGATGACTGAGATGGGGCAGGCGGCACAGAGAAAGAGAAAGAAACAGAGAAAGAGAAAGAGAGAGAGAGAGAGAGAGAGAGAGAGAGACAGACAGACAGACAGACAGACAGAGAGATGTGCTACGGGAGCTAACAGTATCCAACTCCCTTCCACTAGAAACCAGAAGAGCTCTCTGAATCTTTCCTGCTGTACCCTGCTTGTTGTCGCCAATTTATAACAGTCAATATACATAGGCTGGGCCCAAAAGTATCGACAGTATCAACAGAAGAGGAAAATCTTTACACTAATCGCAGCTTTTTCTTCCATTCTTTGTTTCTCCCCTCTCTCTCTCTCTCTGTCCGGCTAAGGTTATGTAGACATTCTAAAATAAATGCCAACAAAACTTCCCGGCCGTCTATTTTTTTTTTCCGCATAGGCTGTAGACGGTCAGAGCAATCGCTTAAATCTGGCTACCCATCATCTCCTTTATTTCTTCGAGAGTTTTTTTAAAGTAACGTATTGCCAGTTTAAGAACTTAGTTCAACTTGTTCTCCACTAAACATGTTTTACATTTTTAGTTTGATCAGATTAGCTGTGATCGAAGAGCTCAGTCCAGGAGAAGACAACTCTCGCTTAGCCTTGTTATCACGTTCTGATAACCAGACGTTGTTCTCCTTGCTTGTCGCTATAGAACTAATTTACCCGCTAGGGTCATTCATAGCAATAAATATGTACTGATATAAATTTTGCTGTTGCACTCAAGTAACTAAGCACATGAAGTAAAGCATTTTTTTTAAGGAAGCTAAATAAATCTTGGGTTACCAGTAAAAACACCCATAATTATATCAAACGAAATGGCGACAAGAAAGTCACAAGCAGGCTCTAGTAGGACGAGAGAGATAGAATTATATCACAATAGGAACGATTGTACGTGTAAGACTACTTTTTAGAATAAAAAGGAAAAAGTATATTGGGAAAATGATATATAAGAAGGTCTCAAAGCATAGTTTCATAGACCAATGGTTTTGTTGATTCCTTTGCACTCTTTAATTTAGATGATAGCAAATAAAGAGGGGCGGGGAAGCGCAAATTTAACCATCTAAATTCCAATCTAATTTTTCTTTTTTTTTTTAATCAAACTGTAATTTAATCTAAATTTTTTTACCTTCTGCTAAGTTATTAGAAGCAGTTTAGTAAATATGACATTTTTTGCCTTTAAAGTGTCTTTAAACTTTTGTATCGATATCAATTTTCATGAATTGTTTCGTTCATCAGGTGCACTTTTTGCATAGATATCGGTGAAATAACTTCTGTAAGTTGTCTGGACCATCGCAGTGGATTTGCTGAGCAGCAAAACCGTGGCAGCACCTAAGGAACATTCGCGTATGACTTTAATAAATCGATCATAAAAACGCTGTCTCATCTCCAGACGAGCCCTTCTTTATGCCATCACTTTTAATTTCGTTAGTCCGAGAGAAAGACAGAGAGAGACAGAGTGGTAGACAGACACAGAGACAGAGAGAGAGAGAGAGAGAGAGAGAGAGAGAGAGAGAGAGAGAGAGAGAGAGAGAGAAGAAATGAGGAAAATGAAATAATTCTGTTTTAAAATAACTTAATACACAAAGACTACTAGGGGATTCATATTTCATTTGTCGTTTCAGAGATGGAAAAAAAATATAAAGCATTTACCAACTAGATCTCATTTATGACAATGAACTAAGAAAAACAATTGTATTAGACATAGAAGACGTTTCGCTTTATATAAGCTTCTTCGGTATCTATACAAAACAGAGGAAGTATGTTTCATTCGTGCGGTCCGTTCAACAAACAAAACAGAACTAATACACAATTTAATCATTTCTTTTCGTACTACAAATTTCACAACAACAAGAACATTCTTGCAGACCCAGAACTTGTTTACTAACTCAGTCACCCCCCTTTTCTGTCTTTTCTCTCTTTTTTTTCCCTCTGTCATTCTCATTGTGTCTTTCTCTCCCACTCACCCCTCTCTCTCTCTCTCTCTCTCTCTCTCTCTCTCTCTCTCTCTCTCTCTCTCTCTCTCTCTCTCTCTCTCTCTCTCTTTCTCTCTATCCCTCACTCTTTATCTCTCTCGAACTTCATGTGAACAATATCAATCATAATGAAAGCAACAAACGAAACGTCTTGTATCTCAAATACAATTGTTTTTCTTAGTTCATTTTCTTACATAAGATCTAGTTGGTGACTGCTTCAATTTTTTTTTACATTTCTGGAACGTCTTCAGTCACCTTTGCATCTTCATTGATCCTGTAACTTAAGATGTATGCAGTGTTTCAAGAGTTGTGATCTAGCTTGTGTAGTTTCATTTGTCTTTGGTTTTTTTGTTTTTATTTTTTTATCGTTGCTGTGTTTGTGTTGTTGTTGTTGTTGTTGTTGTTGTTGTTGTTGTTGTTGTTGTTGTTGTTGTTGTTGTTGTTGTTGCTGTTGTTGTTGTTAGTGATATTTTTCGCCTGCCTTTTAACTGCTGTTTTTTTCCGACTTGGTTGTTAGTGTTGTTGTTTTTTATTTCTTTTTCATTCGTAACTTTTACTGTTTTCCTGATTTGTTTTCCATTTCTTTCCACGATTAATCAAACACAATCCCTTGATAGAGTCATTATATTGGTCCTAGGTCCTAAACCCCTCCCTTAAGATGGCTTTCGGGATGAAACTCCATAGATTATCAATCTGTGATGGACCAGCCATCTCCAACCTAAGGGCATTGCTGTTGTTGTTGTTGTTGTTGTTGTTGTTGTTGTTGTTGTTGTCGTTGTTGTTGTGGTGGTGGTGGTGATGGTGGTGGTAATGGAGGTTATAACTGCGGCTATTACTTTTGTTATTCCTAGTGCTGCACCCTGTTACGGTGATTAGACACTTTAATCCCGCAGCTGGTGCTAGCATTTCTGAGAGAGAGAGAGAGAGAGAGAGAGAGAGAGAGAGAGAGAGAGAGAGAGAGAGAGAGAGAGAGAGAGAGAGAGAGAGTGGAAGCAGAGGAACAGGAAATAAAAGTAAAAAAAAAAAAATTAGATAGAAATAGTGAGTAATATACTGACATAGACAGAGACGGAAAGATACAAAGAAATGTATCGAATGTAAGAGAAAAGAGGTAAAGAAGAACGATAGTGACATGGAGAAATTAAGAGTAAGAGAGAAATAGAAAGAGGAAGTAAGATATATATATATACAGAAAGAGAGATAGTGTGAAAGAGGAGAACCAGGAAGAGTAGGTAAAAAACAGCCTCTCTCTCAATCTGTCTAACTTTTTTTCTTTTCTCTCTCTTCCTCTTTCGCCTGTCTTCTTTCATTTTCTCACCTCCGATACATTTTTTGTTGTCTTTCTGTCTCTGTCTCTTTGAGTCTAAAATTCACTAAATCTATCTTAACCAGTGGGACTATTTCTTTCTATCTTTTTTGATTCGCCCTCTTCCGATCTCTCCTTCTCTATCTCTATCTCTTATATAAATATATATATATATATAAATAGATAGATATAGATATATATATATATATATATATATTATATATTTTTTTTTTTAATGTTTGTTCTCTCATCTAATTCAGTATATTAATAAATCTTCCTGAGTAACTATGTGTCGTCTTTTCTTCTATCTTATTCTGATTTTTCTTCTTCTTTCGTCCTCCTCCCTTCTGTCTGTCTGTCTGTCTGTCTCTCACTCTCTCTTTCTCTCTCTCAATCGCTCTGTCTTTCTCCTCTCTTTACCTATCTGTTTCTTGCTCTCTCTACTGTGTGCCTCTTCTCTGTCTATTTTGAAATTTTTTTGTTAACTTTGTGTGTGCAACAAAATCAGTTTATTAATCCGTGTCCATTTCTAACTGCATGTTGCTATTTCTTCTATTTCTTTCTCTCAGCGTTTTATTAATTCATTGCTCGTCTTGTCTTTTTTTATGCGTCGGCCGACATGATCGTGTTTCAATCTCTATGATTCTGTCTCTGATTTTTTTCTCTTTGCTATAACGTGGGATCCTTTGCGGGGGGATGGGGAGGGGTGGGGATCATGAGGTGGATAACTTAATACTTATATACCTCTTAACCTGGAGTACATAATACGAATCACTTTGCCCGAACAGTTTAATGTCTTTGAATAAAATCTTGATTGAGATCATTATTTCAAATTTGTCTGATAGTTTTTCTACCTGACTAATAAGGTCTATCTGTATTCAACAACTTTATCTTTAAAAACCTAATACAAATTACGACTCAAACATACGAAAAAGACGTATTTTTTATGGTTTTGCTTATAATAATTTGTATCCATGAGTTGTCGTTCATTTTTCTACACGCATTTTAAAGAGTTCATGCGCTTGATAAAAAATTAACTCGTGTGCTTTTTCTTTTTCCTCTTCCAGGTTTTCCTCGTTCACACTTTTTCTCCTTCATCAGTATCTCTCCCTCTAACCTGGTCCTCCAACATCTCTGTCTGTTTCTATGTCTGTCCCTCTCTCTCTTTCTCTCGATCTCTCTCTATCTCTCTCTCTCTTTATCTATCTATCTATATATCTATCTATCTGTCTCTCTCACCTCCGATACATTTTTTGTTGTCTTTCTGTCTCTGTCTCTTTGAGTCTAAAATTCACTAAATCTATCTTAACCAGTGGGACTATTTCTTTCTATCTTTTTT
>JAWDGP010001858.1:0-13762 GCA_033675545.1 Elysia crispata
TACAACTACAACAAGTATAAGTACAACTACAACTACAACAAGTACAAGTACAACTACAACTACAACAAGTACAACTACAACTACAACAAGTACAAATACAACTACAACAAGTACAACTACAATTACAACTACAAAATGTACAAGTACAACTACAACAAGTACAAGCACAACTACAACTACAACAAGTACAATACAACTACAACAAGTAAAACTACAACTACAACTACGACAAGTAAAATTAAAACTACAACTACAATAAGTACAACTAGAACTACAACAAGTACAAGTACTACTACATCTACAACAAATACAAGTATAACTACAACAAGTAAATGTACAACTTCAACAAGTACAAGTACAACTACACTACAACGAATACAAGTACAACTACAACAAGTATAAGTACAACTATAACTACACCAAGTACAACTACAACTGCAACAATTAGAAGTATAAGTACAACTACAACTACAAGAAGTATAACAAAAACTACAAAAAGTACAAGTACAAGTTCAACTACAACAAGTTCAACCACAACAACAACAAGTACAAGTACAACTACATGTAAAACAAGTATAACTACAACTACAACAACTACAACTACAACTAAAACTACAACAAGCACAAATAAAACTACAACTACAACAGTGCAACACAACTACAACAAGTACAACTGCAACTACAACACGTACAAGTACAAGTACAACAAATACAACTACAACTACAAAAAGTACACTTACAACTGCAACAAGTACAACTACAACTACAACTACAACAAGTGGAATTACGATTACAAAAACAACTACAACTACAACTACAACAAAAGCAACTACAACTACAACTACAACAAAAACAACTACAACTACAACAAGTACAAGTACAACTACAACTACAACAAGTACAACTACAACTATAACAAGTACAATTACAACTACAACTGCAACAAGTACAACTACAACTACAACAAGTACAAGTACAACTACAACTACAACAAGTACAACTACAACTACAACAAGTACAAGTACAACTACAACTACAACAAGTACAACTACAACTACAACAAGTACAACTACAACTACAACAAGTACAAGTACAACTACAACTACAACAAGTACAACTACAACTACAACAAGTACAAGTACAACTACAACTACAACAAGTACAAGTACAAGTACAACTACAACAAGTACAAGTACAACTACAACTACAACAAGTAAAACTACAACTACAACAAGTACAACTACAACTACAAAAAGTACAAATGCAACTACAACTACAACAAGTACAACTACAACTACAACTACAACAAGTACAACTACAACTACAACAAGTACAAATACAACTACAACAAGTACAAGTACAACTACAACTACAACAAGTACAACTACAACTACAACTACAACAAGTACAACTACAACTACAACTACAACAAGTACAACTACAACTACAACAAGTACAAGTACAACTACAACTACAACAAGTACAAGTACAACTACAACTACAACAAGTACAACTACAACTACAACAAGTACAACTACAACTACAACAAGTACAACTACAACTACAACAAGTACAAGTACAACTACAACTACAACAAGTACAAGTACAACTACAACAAGTACAACTAAAACTACAACAAGTACAAGTACAACTACAACTACAACAAGTACAACTACAACTACAACTACAACTACAACAAGTACAACTACAACTACAACAAATACAAGTACAAGTCAAATACAACAAGTACAACTACAACTACAACAAGTACAACTACAACTACAACAACTAAAACTACAACTACAACAAGTACAAGTACAACTACAACTACAACAAGTACAAGTACAACTACAACTACAACAAGTACAACTACAACTACAACAAGTACAATTACAACTACAACAAGTACAACTACAACAAGTACAATTACAAATAAAACTACAACAAGTACAAGAACAACTACAACTACAACAAGTACAAGTACAACTACAACTACAACAAGTACAACTACAACAAGAAGTACAACTACAACTACAACAAGTACAACTACAACTACAACAATTACAAGTACAACTACAACTACAACAAGTACAAGTACAACTACAACAATTAAAACTACAACAAGTACAAGTACAACTACAACTACAACAAGTACAACTGAAACTACAAGAGGTACAACTACAAGTAAAAGTGGAACTACGACTACAACAAGTACAAGCACAACTACAAGAAGTATAAGTAAAACTACAATTACAACAAGTACAAGTACAACTACAACTACAACAAGTACAAGCACAACTACAACTTTAACAAGTACAACTACAACTGCAACAAGTACAAGTACAACTAAACTACAACAAGTACAAATACAAATACAACAAGTATAAGTTTAACTACAACTACAACAAGTACAACTACAACTACAACAAGTACAACTACAACTACAACAAGTACAAGTACAACTACAACTACAACAAGTACAACTACAACTACAACAAGTACAACTACATATGTAACAAGTACAACTACATATACAAAAGGTACAACTACAACTACCACTAAAAAAGGTACAAGTGCAAGTACAACTACAACAAATACAAGTACAACTAGAACTACAGCAAGTACAACAACAACTACAAGTACAAGTACAACTACAAATACAACAATTACAACTAAAACTACAACAAGTACAAGTACAACTACAACTACAACAAGTACAATTGCAACTACAGCTACAACAACAAGTACAAATACAAATACAATTCAAATTACAACTACAAGTACAAGTAAAACTACAACTATAACAAGTGGAATTACGATTACACTAAAAACAAGTACAACTACAACTACAACAAGTACAAGTACAATTACAACTACAACAAGTACAACTATAACTACAACAAGTACAGTACAACTACAACTACAACAAGTACAACTATAACTACAACAAATACAACTACAACTCTAACAAGTGGAATTACGATTACACTAAAAACAAGTACAAGTACAACTACAACTACAACAAGTACAACTATAACTACAACTACAAATACAACAACTAAAACTACAACAAGTACAAGTACACTAAAACTAAAACAAGTTCAAGTACAACTACAAATACAACAAGTACAACCACAACTACAACAAGTACAAAAAACTACAACAAGTACAAGTACAACTACAACTACAACAAGTTCAAGTACAACTACAACTACAACTACAACAAATAGAACTACAACTACAACTACAACAAGTTCAAGTACAACTAGAACTACAACTTCAACAAGTAGAACTACAACTACAACAAGTACAACTACAACTATAACACGTACAACTTCAACAAGTACAACTACATTTACAACAAGTATAAGTACAAGTAGAACTACAACAGGTACAAGTACAACTACAACTAATACAAGTACAACTGAAACTACAACAGGTACAACTACAAGTACAAGAAGTATAAGTACAACTACAACAAGTACAACTACAACAAAAACAACTACAACTAAAACAAGTGTAACTACGATTACAACAAGTACAAGTACAACTACAACTACAACAAGTACAAGAACAACTACAACTACTACAAGTAAAACTACAACTACAACAAGTACAAGTTCAGTTAAACTACAACAAAAAGAAGTAAAACTACAACTACAACTACAACTACAATAAGTACAAATACAACTACAACTACAACAGGTACAACTACAAAGAGTTCATTACAACTACAACTAAAAAAGTACAAATACAACAACAACAACTACAACTGAAACTACAACAAGTACAAGTAAAACTACAACTACAACTACAAGAAGTACAACTACAACTACAACAAGTACAAGTACAAGTACAACTACAACAAGTACTACTACAAAAACTACAACTACAACAAGTACAAGTGAAACTACAACTACAACTACAACAAGTACAACTACAACTACCACTACAACTACAACAAGTGCAAGTAAAACTACAACTACAACAATTACAAGTGCAACTACAACTACAACAATTACAACTTCAACTACAACTACAACAAGTACAACTATAAGAAGTACAAGTACAACTTCAAGAAGTACAAGTACAACTACAACTACAATAAGTACAACTATATATACTACTACAACTACAACAAGTACAAGTACAACTTCAACTACAACAAATACAACTACAACTATAACAAGTGGAAATACGATTACACTAAAAACAAGTACAACTACAACTACAACTACAACAAGTACAACTACAACTACAACTACAACAAGTACAACTACAACTATAACAGGTGGATTTACGATTACACTAAAAAAAAGTACAAGTACAACTACAACAAGTACAAGTACAATTACAACTAAAACAAGTACAACTACAACTACAACAAGTACAAGTACAACTACAAGTACAACCAGTACAACTATAACTACAACTACAAAAAGTACAACTACAACTACAACAACTAAAACTACAAGTACAACAAGTACAAGTAAAACTATAACTTTAACAAGTACAAGTACAACTACAACTACAACAAGTACAACTACAACTACAACAAGTACAAAAAAAAACTACAACAAGTACAAGTTCAACTAAAACTACAACAAGAACAAGTACAACCTCAACTACAACAAGTTCAACTACAACTACAAGTATAACACGTACAACGTCAACAAGTACAACTTCATTTACAACAAGTATAAGTACAAGTAGAACTACAACAGATACAAGTACAACTACAACTAAAACAAGTACAACTGAAACTACAACAAGTACAACTACAAGTACAAGAAGTACAAGTACAACTACAACAAGTACAACTACAACAAGTACATATACAACTACAACAAGTGGAACTACGATTACAAAAAGTACAAGTACAACAACAACTACAAGTACAAGAACAACTACAACTACAACAAGTAAAACTACAACTACAACAAGTACAAGTTCACTTAAACTACAACAAAAACAAAAAAACTACAACTGCAACTACAACTACAACAAGTACAAGTACAACTACAACTACAAGCAAGTACAACTACAACTACAACAAGTACAAATACAACTACAACTACAAAAAGTACAAGTACAACTACAACTACAAGAAGTACAACTACAACTACAACTACAACAAGTACAACTACAACTACAACAAGTACAACTACAAGTACAACAAGTACGAATAAACTACAACAAGTGCAAGTACAACTACAACTACAACAAGTACAAGTACAACTACAAAGACAACTACTACTACAACAAGTACAAGTACAACTACAACTACAACAAGTACAAGTACAACTACAACTACAACAAGTACAATAGCAACTACAACTACAACTACAACAAGTACAACTAAAACAACAACAAGTACAAGTACAACTAAAGCTACAACAAGTACAATCACAAGTACAACTACAACAAGTACAAGTTCAACTACAACTAAAACAAGTACAACTACAACTACAACTACAACTACAACAAGTACAATAACAATTTTAACTACAACAAGTACTACAACTACAATTATAACTACAAAAAGTACAAGTAAAACTACAACTACAACTACACCAAGTACAACTACAACTACAACAATTACAACTACAACTAAAACTGCATCAAGTACAACTAGAACAAGTACAACCACAACTACAAAAAGTGGAACTAAGACTACAACAAATACAAGTACAACTACAACTACAACAAGTACAAGTACAACTACAACAAGTACAAGTACATCTACAAATACAACAAGTACAAGTACAAATTGAACTACAACAATTAAACCTACAACTACAACAATTATAAGTATAACCTCAACTACAACAAGAACAACTACAACAAGTATAATTAAAACTGCAACAAGTACAACTACAACTAGAACTAAAACTACAACTACAACAAGTACAAGTACAACCACAACTACAACAAGTACAAGTACAACTACAACTACAACTACAACTACAACAAGTAAAACTAAAGCTACAAGTACAACTACAGCTACAACTAAAACAAGTACAAGTACAACTACAATTACAACTACAACAAGTACAACTACAACTACAATAAGTGCAACTACAACTACAACAAGTACAACCACAACTATAAGAAGTAAAACTACAACTAGAACAAGTACAACTACAACTAAAACAAGTACAACTACAACTACAACAAGTACAAGTACAACTACAACTAAAACTACAACAAGTACAACTACAACTACAACTACAACTAGAACAAGTACAAGTACAAGTACAACTACAAAAAGTACAAGTACAACTACAACTACAGTACAACAAGTACAACTACAACCAGAACCAGTACAACTACAACTAGAACAAATATAAGTACAAGTCAAATACAACAAGTACAAGTATAACTACAACTAAAACAAGTATAACTGAAACTACAACAAGTACAACTACAAGTACAAGAAGTAGAACTACAACAACAACTACAACAAGTACAACTACACTACAACTACAACTACAACATGTTTAACTACAACTACAACAAGTACAACTACAACTACTACAAGTACAAGTACAACTAAAGCTACAACAAGAACAACTACAACAAGTACAATTAAAACTGCACCAAGTACAACTACAACTAGAACTAAAACTACAACTACAACAAGTACAAGTACAACCACAACTACAACAAGTACAAATACAACTACAACTACAACTACAACTACAACAAGTACAACTACAGCTACAACTACAACAAGTACAAGTACAACTACAACTAATAACAAGTACAAATACAACTACAACAACTAAAACTACAACTACAACAAGTACATTAACAACTACAACTACAACAAATGCAAGTACAACTACAACTGCAACAAGTACAACTACAACTACAACAAGTATATGTACAACTACAACTACAACTACAACTACAACAAGTACAACTAAAGCTACAACAAGTACAACTACAGCTAAAAATACAACAAGTACAAGTACAACTACAACTTCAACTACAACAAGTACAATTACCACTACAACAACAAAAACTACAACTACTACAAGTACAACTACAACTACAACTACATGAAGTAAAAGTACAACTACAACTACAAAAATACATCTGCAACTACAAGTACAACAAGTACAATTAAAACTAGAACCAGTACAACTACAACTTTAACAAATACAAGTACAAGTCAAATGCAACAAGTACAAGTAAAACTACAAATACAACAAGTACAACTGAAACTACAACAAGTACAACTACAAGTACAACAAATATAACTACAACAAAAACTACAACAAGTACAACTACAACTAAAACTATAACTACAACAGTTACAACTACAACTACAACAAGCACAACTACAACTACAACAAGTACAAGTATAACTACAACTACAACAAATACAAGTACAACTACAACTGCAACAAGTACAACTACAACTACAACAAGTACAAATACAACTACAACTACAACAAGTACAAGTACAACTACAAATACAACTACAACTACAACAAGTACAACTAAAGCTACAACAAGTACAACTACAGCTACAAATACAACTAGTACAAGTACAACTACAACTTCAACTACAACAAGTACAACTACAACTACAACAACTAAAACTACAACTACAACACGAACTAGTACAATTACAACTACAACAAATACAAGTACAACTACAACTGCAACAAGTATAACTACAACTACAACAAGTACAACTACAAGTACAAGAAGTAGTACTACAACTACAACTACAACAAGTAAAACTATATATACTACTACAACTACAACAATTACAAGTACAACTTCAACTACAACAAATACAACTACAACTATAACAAGTGGAATTACGATTACACTAAAAACAAGTACAACTACAACTACAACTACAACAAGTACAACTACAACTACAACTACAACAAGTACAACTACAACTATAACAGGCGGATTTACGATTACACTAAAAAAAAGTACAAGTACAACTACAACAAGTACAAGTACAACTACTCATACAACACGTAAAATTACAACTGCAACAAGTACATCTAAAACTACAACTACAACAAGTACAACTACAACTACAACAAGTACAACTAAAACTACAACTACAACATCTAAAACTACAACTACAACAACTAAAACTACAAGTACAACAAGTACAAGTACACTACAACTACAAGTACAAGTAAAACTACAACTACAACAAGTACACCTAAAACTAGAACAAATAGAACTAAAACTACAACAAGTAAAAGTACAACTACAACTACAACAAGAACAAGTACAACCTCAACTACAACAAGTACAACTACAACTACAAGTATAACACGTACAACGTCAACAAGTACAACTACATTTACAACAAGTATAAGTACAAGTAGAACTACAACAGATACAAGTACAGCTACAACTAAAACAAGTACAACTGAAACTACAACAAGTACAACTACAAGTACAAGAACTACAAGTACAACTACAACAAGTACAACTATAACAAGTACAACTACAACTACAACAAGTGGAACTACGATTACAACAAGTACAAGTACAACTACAACTACAACAAGTACAAGAATAACTACAACTACAACAAGCAAAACTACAACTACAACAAGTACAAGTTAACTTAAACTACAACAAAAACAAGTAGAACTACAACTACAACTACAACTACAACAAATGCAAGTACAACTACAACTACAACAAGAACAAGTACAACTACAACTACAACAAGTACAACTACAACTACAACTATAACACGTACAACGTCAACAAGTACAACTACATTTACAACAAGTATAAGTACAAGTAGAACTACAACAGATACAAGTACAACTACAACTAAAACAAGTACAAGTACAAGTACAACTACAACTGCAAGAAATAGAAGTACAACTGCAACTACTAGAAGTGCACCTACAACTACAACAAGTAAAATAACAACTACAACTACACAAGTACTACAACAACAACTACAACAACAACAAGTAAAAGTAAAACTACAACTACAACTACAACAAGTACAACTACAACTACAACTACAACTACAACAAGTGATAGTACAACTACAACTACAACAAGTATAAGTGCAACTACAACTACAACAAGTACAACTTCAACTACAACTACAACAAGTACAACTACAACAAGTACAAGTACAACTACAATAAGTAGAAGTACAACTACAACTACAATAAGTACAACTACATATACTACTACAAGTACAACCAGTACAACTATAACTACAACTACAACAAGTACAACTACAACTACAGCAAGTACAAATACAACTACAACTACAACAAGTACAATTAAAACTACAACAAGTGGAACTATGACTACAAATACAAGTACAACTACAACTACAACAAGTACAAGTACAACTATAACTACAACAAATACAACTACAACTACAACAATTATAAGTATAACTACAACTACAACAAGTACAACTACAACTACAACAAGTACAACTACAACTACAACAAGTATAAGTACAACTACAACTACAAGAAGAACAACTAAACTACAACAAGTAAAATTACAACTACAACAACTAAAACTACAACTACAACAAGTACATGTACAACTACAACTTCAACTACAAAAAGTACAACTACAACTACAACAACTAAAACTACAACTACAACAAGTACAAGTACAACTACAACTACAACAAATACAAGTACAACTACAACTGCAACAAGTACAACTACAACTACAACAAGTACAACTACAACTACATCAAGTAGAAATAAAACTACAACAAGTACAAGTACAACTACAACTACAACAAGTACAAGTACAACTACAACTAAAACTACAACAAGTACAACTACAACTACAACAAGTACAAGTACAACTACAACTACAAAAAGTACAAGTACAACTACAACTACAAGAAGTACAACTACAACTACAAGTACAACAAGTACAACTACAACTAGAACCAGTACAACTACAACTACATCAAATATAAGTACAAGTCAAATGCAACAAGTACAAGTATAACTACAACTAAAACAAGTATAACTGAAACTACAACAAGTACAACTTTAAGTACAACAAGTACAACTACAACTACAACTACAACAAGTACAACTACAACTACAACTACAACTGCAACAAGTACAACTACAACTACAACAAGTACAACTACAACTACAACAAGTACAACTACAACTACAACTACAACTACAACAAGTACAACTACAATTACAACAAGTAAAACTACAACTACAATAAATACAAGTACAACTACAACTACAACAATTACAACTACAACTACAACTGCATCAAGTACAACTAGAACAAGTACAACTACAACTACAACAACTAAAACTACAACTACAACAAGTACAACTACAACTACAACAAGTACAACTACAAATACAACTACAACTACAACAAGTACAAGTACAACTACAACTACATCTATAACAGTACAACTAGAACTACAACAAGTACAATTACAACTACAACTACTACAAGTACAACTACAACTACAACAAGTACAAGTACAACTACAACAAGTACAAGTACAACTAAAAAAGTACAAGTACAACTACATTATGTACAAGTACATCTAAAACTACAACAAGTACAAGTACAACTATAACTACAATAATTCCAACTACAAATACAACAAGTATAAATAAAACTACAACAACAACTACAACAAGTTCAACTACAAGTACAATTACAACTACAAGTACAACTACAACTACAACAAGTACAAGTACAAC
The DNA here is from genome assembly GCA_033675545.1 of Elysia crispata. Lineage (NCBI taxonomy): Eukaryota > Metazoa > Mollusca > Gastropoda > Plakobranchidae > Elysia > Elysia crispata. The sequence goes on from JAWDGP010001858.1 coordinate 10,734, forward strand.
TACAACTACAACTACAACTTAAACAAGTACAAATACAACTACAATTACAACTACAACTACAACAAGTACAAATACATCTACAACTAGAACTACAACTACAACTCCAAGTACAACAAGTACAACAAGTACAACTAAAACTACAACTACATCAAGTACAACTACAACTACAACTACAACTACAACAAGTACAACTACAACTACAACTACAACAAGTACAAGTACAACTACAACTACAACAAGTACAAGTACAACTACAACTACAACAAAAACAACTACAACTACAACAAGTACAACTACAACTACAACAAGTACAACTACAACTACAACAAGTACAACTACAACTACAACAAGTACAAGTACAACTACAACTACAACAAGTACAAGTACAACTACAACTACAACAAGTACAACTACAACTACAAAAAGTACAACTACAACTACAAACAAGTACAAATAAAACTACAACAAGTACAAGTACATCTACATCAACTACAAGTACAACTACAACTACAACAAGTACAACTACAACTACAAAAACTACAAATACAACTATTACAAGTACTAGTACAACTACAACTACAACTACAACAAGTACAAGTACAACTACAACTATAACAAGTACAACTACAGCTACAACTACCATTACAACAAGTACAAGTACAACTGCAACTACAACTACAAGTACAACTACAACTACAACTACAACAATTACAAGTACAACTACAACAAGTAAAACTTAAACTACAACAAGTACAAGTACAACTACAACAAGTAAAAGTACAACTACAACTACAACAAGTAAAAGTTAAACTACAACTACAACTACAAGTACAACAAGTACATGTACAACTACAACTACAACAAGTAAAACTACAAGTTTTACAAGTACAATTACAAATACAACACAACAAGTACAACTACAACTACAACAAGTACAACTACGACTACAACAAATACAAGTACAACTACAACTACAACAAGTACAACTACAACTACAAAAAGTATAAGTATAACTACAACTACAACAAGTACAAGTACAACTACAACTACAACTACAACAAGTACAACTACAACTATAACAAGTACAAGAACAACTACAGCTACAAAAAATAAAACTACAACTACAAGTACAACAAGTACAACTAAAACTAGAACCAGTACAAATACAACTACAACAAATACAAGTACAAGTCAAATGCATCAACTACAAATACAACTACAACTACAACAAGTACAACTACAACTACAACTACAACTACAACAAGTACAACTACAACTACAACAAGTATAACTTCAACAAGTACAAGTAGAAATACAACTAAAGCTACAACAAGTACAATCACAACTACAACTAGAACAAGTACAAGTTCAACTACAACTACAACAAGTACAACTACAACTACAAAAAGTGCAAATAAAACTACAACAAGTACAAGTACAACTACAATTACAACAAGTACAAGTACAACTACAACTACAACTACAATAAGTACAACTACAACTACAACTACAACTACAACAAGCACAAGTACAACTTTAACTACAAAAATAACAACTACAACTACAAGTACAACTAAAACTTCAACAAGTAAAAGTACAACTACAACTACAACAAGTATTACTACAACTACAACTACAACAAGTATTACTACAACTACAACAAGTGGAACTACGACTACAACAAGTACAAGTACAACTACAACTACAACAAGTAAAACTACAACTACAATAAGAACAAGTACATCTACAACTACAAAAAATACAAGTACAACTATAACTACAACAAAGACAACTACAACTACAACAATTATAAGTATAACTACAACAACAACAAGTACAACTACAACTACAAAAAATACAACTACAACTACAACAAGTATAAGTACAACTACAACTACAACAAGTACTACTACAACTACAAAAAGTACAATTACAACTACAACAAGTACAACTACAACTACAACAAGTACAACTACAACTACATCTACAACTACAACTACAACAAGTACAAGTACAACTACAACTACAACAAGTACAACTACAACTACAACAAGTACAACTACAACTACAACTACAATGAATACAAGTAAAAATACAACTACAACAAGTACAAGTACAACTACAACTACAACTACAACAAGTACAACTACAACAAGTACAAGTACAACTACAACTACAACAAGTACAAGTACAACTACAACTACAACAAGTACAAGTACAACTACAACTACAACAAGTACAAGTACAACTACAACTACAACAAGTACAACTACAACTACAACAAGTACAACTACAACTACAACAAGTACAAGTACAACTACAACAAGTACAAGTACAACTACAACTGCAACAAGTACAACTACAAATACAACTACAAGTACAAAGAGTACAAGTAGAACTACAACTACAACAAGTACAACTACAACTACAGCAAGTACAAGTACAACTACAACTAGAACAAGTACAACTACAACTACAACAAGTGGAACTACGACTACAACAAGTACAAGTACAACTACAACTACAACAAGTACAAGTACAAGTACAACTACAACAAGTACAAGTACAACTACAACTACAACAAGTACAAGTACAACTACAACTAAAACAAGTACAACTACAACTACAACAAGTACAAGTACAACTACAACTACAACAAGTACAACTACAACTACAACAAGTACAAGTACAACTACAACTACAACAAGTACAAGTACAACTACAACTACAACAAGTACAACTACAACTACAACAAGTACAACTACAACTACAACAACTAAAACTTCAACTACAACAAGTACAACTACAACTACAACAAGTACAACTACAACTACAACAACTAAAACTACAACTACAACAAGTACAAGTACAACTACAACTACAACAAGTACAACTACAACTACAACTACAACATGTACGAGTACAACTACAACTACAACTACAACAAGTACAACTAAAACTACACATACAAGTACAAGTACAACTACGACAAGTAGAAGTCCAACTACATATACAACAAGTACAACTAC